>PHNY01199605.1:0-13089 GCA_003724115.2 Anethum foeniculum | reverse complement strand
TTGATGATTGTTTAAGTTGTGTTTATATCTATTTATTTAGCGATATTATATGTTTTTAGTGGTAATAAAGGTGTGACTACGGGTAGTGATTTGACAAAACCATTCTTTTAAAAGGCGAAAAAAGATGTTAGCAATTTATGAAAGTGTAGCCACAATTTTGAAATTAAGTGTAAAGTACAACCACTATTTTGTAATTTATACTTTAAATATATTAGTTAATGGCGAAGATTTAACGGGAGTTGACAGCAGCCACTTTTTTGAAAGGCGGAAACTAAACTTGTTTAGCCATTATTTTGAAAATTGATGTAAAATCCGCCACCCCTCTGTAATTTATTCGTGGTACTTAATAAAAACGTAAAATTAGAACATTTAAGAACCGTAGGACTGAACATCTAACTTCTCAGTTGTTATTATTGTTCGAGAATTTAATCTTATTTTTAAGTATGCTTATGAACTATAAACTATACGCGATAACATGAAGTGCATGCTTATAGTGAACTTGTAATTAAAAGGAACTTTAATAATTATTATTTGATCATTTCTTTCAATTAAACACTGTTGATAGTTTAATTATGTAGAGAGGCCAAATCCAAATGGGAATAGTGGGTCATAATGTGAATCCCCTACATTCATTGGGAGCTGATCAACAGTTTTAAACCAAGTGTGTGGAAGCTTGCCTGTAAAACCATAGTCCCCAAACAAAACATCTGCAATTCCCTGTCCTTCTGTTCCCGGAAGCCAAGCAGCTACCAGGGCGTCAATAGTAGCAAGATATGGTTGAATCGTAACAGGACGTCCAGTGATTAGGATGACAACACATTTTATCGAGCTGCAAACATTCTTTATAACATTTGGACCAGGCTCGGGTATTGTTAGGTTTAAACTGTCTCCCTTTGTCTCCGCATATGGGAACTCTCCAACTACGACAACTGCATACGAGAACTGCTTAGACTTCACAAAGTTCGTGTCAGGATTTTCTTTGTAGACAACTTTGGTATTTTTGTCAACTGTTGCTTCTATAGCTTTGCGGATTGTTGTACCTGAACATGAAACAGTCATTCATGCGCTCAAACAATTACATCATACACAGTTTTTTTTTATAGTTGATGTACCACTTGTGATATTTCCATCCATTCCTTGCCAGCTTATAGTCCACCCTCCACACTGATAACCAATATTGTCTGCATGCTTTCCTGCTACTAGTACTTTTGAGGCATTTTTAGGAAGTGGCAGCAAAGGTTGATGTGCAGATTTACCATTCTTGAGAAGAACCAGGGATTTTCTTACAGCTTCCCTAGCAAGTTCTCTATGTTTCTGCTCCAAAATAAATGAAGTCAATAACTAGGCTGATGCAACTGCCTCACTACATGGTTTAGCCTGCCAAGTTCTTTACATTTCGTTCAGCATACAGCAGTGCAATAAATGCTAATGCAAGTGCCTCGCCATAAGGTGGAAGCAGCGGGTATAATGTAGAAAACTACGAGAATGCTGACCTTACAACCTAGGTACTTGGCCATGCTAAGGTCAGCTAACGGATTCTCGAACAGACCCATCACAAACTTTACTCTTAAAATCCTCTTTACTGCATCATTGATTCGGGTCATTGGAATAAACTTTTTCTTTACCAGCACAGATAGACCATGGATAAATTCCTTGTATTTCATTGGCACCATAACCTGAAACATGTGTAGGACGACTAGATCAATATCTTGTTACGGTCTTACAAATTAACAGCAAGTTTACACTTTAAAATCAAAATTTTCCGACAGACCATATCAATGCCAGCATTGATTCCAGCCACAATGGAATATGTGTAATTGGCATGTGATGGCGTAGTTATCTGGTCTATACCCGCATAATCCGTAATGACAAATCCCTGCAAATATATGGGGCCTGAAGTAATTTCTGAGTTGATTATCAATTCAGTATATAAGATATACTGAAAAATGAGTACTATTTTTTTTAAGAACAGGACTGTACTTACTCGGAAATGTAAAGTGTTTTTAAGAAACTCTGTGATAAGATAAAGATTAGCATGCATCTTTACTCCGTTCCAGCTAGAATATGATACCATGACAGTTGCCACACCCTTGATGATGGCATTGTAGTATGCTGGCATATGGATGCTGAGCAATTTGTGTCTGCTAATGATAGTATTATTCCCGTTGATACCTTTGGTCGTCCCACCATCACCTACGTAGTGCTTGGCGCAGGCTGCAACTTTATCTCTAAAGAAAAAATTGAGTACAACAATAGTTGAGATCAATTATCCAAGAAGACAATCAGTAATATCTCAAAATCAAGTTTAAGCTACTATAGTGTATGTTGATGAAAATACATAATACCAGCATTTCGTTGTTTGAACATGTAAAAAAAGTGACAAATATGATCATGTCTGTGAAGAAAATTAGACATCTTAGTTGGGTTCTCCTCGGGTCATGTCTTTATATTGCATGTTCACATTAGTTTGGTTGATTACAGAAAATTTAGATCAAAGTAATAGGTTATTAGCATATAAGATGTCATGATTTTCTAAATACTAGACTCTCACTCTGCCCTTGTGGAAGTTTTTAGCATATGTGAATGTGACCAACATCTAAGCCCTTACTTTCCAGAAACATAAGGGACACCCTTCCGTGACTTAGATGGAATGTCTCCTTGTAATCCTGGTACAAACTCAGTCATTGCTTGAACAATTTTAGAATCTTCACTATAGCTCTCATAACAGCGGCCCCATCTTGGATCTCTGCAGACCTGTCCGATATAGAAAATATCAAAATGAGTTATTTTTTATTGGTAGTATCTTTCTAAAAACAGAGACTGTTTATTGCATTGGACTAGGTAATAGGTACCGCGATACAAGGTGCAAAAGTGTATGAAATGCCCGTGGATCTTATTTCAAGAGCAGTTGCAGCTCCTATTTTTTTTACTAGTGTAGGGTCCCTGCTCAAATTAAGAACATTACTTCACATATCAGCCTATTTCATAAAAAAAATACATCTGGACAGATGATACAGTGAATTTTCTAACATTCTTCTTAGCAACACTAGCTAGTACAAGAAGCTTTTAAGAAGAACATAAATATATATTAACTTTCAAAATATTGAAGAGATCCATGTAGCCAAACACCTTATGGAAGCCATTTAACTACTTGCCTTGTGGCTCCTAATCCAATGTTGTGAGGAAAAATGGTGGCCTTGTACGCAGTGTTGTGGCCGTGAACAGCATCAATTCCATAGATCATTGGAATCCCAAGACGGGTCGATAGCGAACCCTTCTGGAACTTATTTACCATGTCCACCCATGTCTTGGGAGATGCTCGTTTAGCCGGAACACTCCCTCCTCCACTCAAAACACTCCCTGTACCAGAACCATTCACTCTTGTTTTCCAGTAAAACAAATTACATCAAATTTGTATGTCAATCACAAAAACAGTAAAGGTTTCTCTAGTTACCAATAAAATACTTTTTCATGACACCAGGCGAAGCCACGCTTCGTTCAATTTGTGTCATTTGGCCAATCTTCTCTTTCAAAGTCATCTTGTTCATCAGGTCCTTAATTCGGACACCAATAGGCTGGTTAATGTCTTTATACTTTACATATTCTTCTTGTGCAATTGCAGTCCAGCAAAAAGTTACCAAGATTCCGATAATAACTAAAGAAACTCTTGCCATATTTTCCTACCCTGGATCAAACAATCTGCCATTCATACAAGTTATACAACTTTTTAATGATACTACTAGTATTACTATAGTATACCATCCAGTGATCAATTAAATCAAGAAGCATTTACAAATATGTATAATCCTACAATTGAACAAGATGTTGTATTTATAATTCAAAACCTCAAAATCACACAGCAATCAAAATTTATTCATGTAAATTTATACCACTATATACATTGATGGGCTATCAAAAGAAAAAGAATGCAGCTAAACAAAACATAGAAATGGGCATGAAAAACAATTTTGATAAAAATCCGAACTTTAGAGCTAAGAACAAGAAAAGATCAAGAAATGGAAAGACTTACAGTGACAGAAAATAGAGTGCAGCTTTTGGCAAATTGGAAAGTGGAACAGCCCAAGTGATAGCTAGCTTTTGGTGATCACATAAATCACATTTATATCCAACCAGTGATTTGTGCATGTACCATACAACAAAATTCATATAAATGGTTTGAGAAATATATTAAAAACTTTAACTTATGATCAGTGTTTGGTACCCGTATTATCGAATTGATTGGTGTTTGTTGCAAGTCGATGGTACACTACACGTGTATGTGGCCCTATATTCTTTATCATGCGTTTTCATATTTTTACTCAAAATATTAAGAATATAATCCAACTTATCTCCATAATTACGAAATATGAACTTTGTGCACTTTGTTTCCTTTAAAGCCTAAAATTCAGATATTATTTGATGATTTAATTTATTTAACTAAGCATCAGGGCTCATTTAAGAGGAAAATAAATTGAAATTGTTCAAAAATATCTGTTTAGTAACAAGTTTGTTTAACTTGGACATGGTTTGTTATTTCTCATTCAAGCAACATTCACTATAGATGACTTGGATTATATCCAGAAACAATGGAAATGACTAAGATTAACATTAAGAAATCAAAAAATATAAAAGCTATTTGGTTTCGGGAACTGGATTATGTAGCAAGGCCAAATCCAAATGGGAATAGTGGGTCATAATGTGAGTCCCCTACATTCATTGGGAGCTGATCAACTGTCTTGAACCAGGTAAAGGAAAGCTTGCCTGTGAAACCATAATCACCAAACAAAGTATCTGCAATGCCTTGTCCTTCTGTTCCCGGAAGCCAAGCAGCTACTAGGGCGTCGATGTTAGCAAGATATGGTTGAATCACAACAGGACGGCCAGTGATAAGCACAACAACACATTTTATGTTTCCACAAACATTGGTGATTATGCTTGGACCAGGTTCTGGAATTGTTAAATTAAGACTATCTCCAAAGGTTTCTGCGTATGGGGTCTCTCCCACTACTACAATGGCATACGAAAATGTATTAGACTTGAACAAGTCTGCTTCAGGATTTTCTTGATACACGACTTCAGTCTCTTTGTCAACTGTACTTTCTATGGCACTCAGGATTGTGGTACCTGAACATGAAAAGGTCATTTAGGATTTACCAACTTGCATAGAAATTGTTACTGACAAAAAATACTGCCACACTGTAAAATATACCAACTGTGATATTGCCATCTTGTCCTTGCCAATCAATTGTCCAGCCTCCACACTGATATCCTATATTTTTAGCATGTTTTCCAACTACAAGTATTTTTGGCACCTTTTTAGGCAGGGGTACCAAAGGCTGGTCTGCATATTTCCCATTCTTTAGAAGAACAAGTGATTTTCGCACAGCTTCTCTTGCCAGTTCCTTATGCTCCTGTTCAAAGAACAACAATGAAATGAACTAAAAGATTCTACTGCCTTGGCCATATGGTGAAAAGAGAGTACTGCAATTTATAGAAATTGGACAACTGTCATACCTTAATTCCTAGGTACTTGGTCATGCTAAGATCAGCCAATGGGTCCTCAAATAGACCCATAACGAATTTGACTCGTAAAATTCTTTCCACTGCATCATTAATTCGGGTCATTGGAATAAACTTATTCATTACCAGGGCACTTAAACCATCAATGAATTCCTCGTATGCTTTTGGCACCATGATCTGCAAATTGCTCAGAACACTAGATAAATATGGAGAGTTTCAGTCTTGTACATAGAATTGAGATTTTAGAATTCAAATATAAAGTAAATAACTGACCATATCAATACCAGCATTGATTCCAGCCTCAATGGAAAATGTGTAATTGGCGTGAGCTGGCGTAGTTATCCTGTCAATTCCTTGATAATCTGAGATGACGAATCCCTGCATTGGTTGTTATGAAAGATTCAACATTGGTTGTTATGAAAGATTCAAAAACAAATTTAACTAGCATCATACTTAAAACTTAAATTTAAGAATTTAACTTACTCTGAAGTTCAAGGTGTTCTTGAGAAAATCAGTGATGAGATTACGGTTAGCATGCATCTTTACTCCGTTCAAGCTTGAATAGGAGACCATGATTGTTGCTACACCCTTTTTGACAGCATCGAAGTAAGGTGCCATATGAATTCTGAACAATTCATTCTCGCTTATCAAAGTATCATTTTCGTTAATGCCTTTGTTAGTTCCACCATCAGCCACAAAATGCTTGGCGCATGAAGCAACTTTATTCCTGTGTAAAATACATGAATCAACCATCGTTCAGGATATTAAACGAGGTAAACAAATAATAGATTAAACTCTACAGTAGGTGAGTTTAATTTGAATCTTACTTGCCGGAAACAAAGGGAACACCCATTTGTGAATAAGCAGGCATGTCTCCCTGTAATCCTGGTATGATCTCAGTCATTGCTCTAACAATATTGATTTCTTCACTAAAGCTTTCATAACAGCGGCCCCATCTCGGATCTCTACAAACCTGGCATCTGATATCTTAGAAATGAGGCGGAACAATTCATGCTAGAGGTAGTTTTAGGACTTAAAGAACATGTGCTCTTTGAATCAATTTAATTACCGCAATACAAGGTGCAAAAGCATAAGCAATGCCTGTAGCTCTGACTTCAAGAGCAGTTGCAGCTCCAATCTTTTTGACCAATACAGGGTCCCTGCTTAAGATGAAAATAATCCATTACAAATTTAAAAGTATACATATGATTATATGAAGCAGTGGCACAATAAAATTTATATATTCTTCCTGGAAAAAATAGTATTAGATCATTAAAATGTTGACTGCATAAGTGTGTTGTGTGTATGCGCGAGCAGTGTGCGTTTGTGTAGATGTACTGATGATATATGTAAAACCATAGCACTACTTGCCTTGTAGCTCCTAAACCAATGTTGTGAGGAAAAATTGTTGCCCCGTACACAGTGTTGTGACCATGAACCGCATCAATGCCATAAATCATTGGAATGGCAAGACGGGTTGATAGCGCACCCTTCTGGATTTCATTCACCATGTTGACCCAAGCCTCAGCAGACGCCCTTACTCCAGGAGCACTCCCTCCTTCACTCATAACACTCCCTACATTATGCATGTCATGAACACCGAAAACACAACTGATTAATCATATCATCATACATGTATAAAGGGGTGGTAGTGATATAAATTATACCAATCTTGCTGTAAAGAAATGTAAATTTTACCAATGAAGTACTTGTTCATGACTTCTTGTGATGCCAGAGTTCGTTCAATCTGTGTCATTTGGCCTATCTTTTCCTCTAAGCTCATCCGGCTCATAAGATCTTCAATCCGAACACTTATTGGCTGCTTCGAATCTTTATATTTCATGTAATCTGATTGTCCCATGACATTCAAACAACATGCAATCACCAGAACTCCTATACAGATTGCAGCATTTCTTGCCATTTTATCTTCCATCTAATAAGTTGCCTGCACAGAGGGAAATAAATTCATTTGACGATCTTGTAAGAAAACATTTTTCTTCCAATTTGAAAAGATTGAACATACAACTATAAAAATAGCCATTACTCAAGAAATTCAAGTATAATACAGACTCAAGCATAAACAACTACGAAATGGGGAGTTACTTTTGTTCCAGTTGGCAAATATGAGTCATTCACTAATCCCTTTATATATACTTAATAAATGAAATCTCGCATGCAAATTAACAAAGAAGAATCAATTAACACTTAGCGCGCGCGCACCAGATAAAAAATCGGCCGACTAAGAATTTAAGATATATAAAAATATATTACAACCAACTTTGAACAATTTATAAATTCTTGGTAGACCATACATACTGTATATGCTCTCATGATAGATGCTGACATTAGCAAAGACCTTAATTAACTATAAACTTGTATGGTATTTGATTAACCAATTTTCTACCATGTGCCCATGGGCACATAATAAGCGCGGAAATTCATAATTTTAAACCATTTTGATTGGTTTCTACTTTAGATAATGGTGGACCCCCTGCATTCACAAAAAGTCCACCAATAAAATTAGTCCAATTTTATAAGTTTTCGCACTTATAATGTGCCCATGGGCACATGGTAGAAAAACCGTTTGATTAAATATTTCAAAAATTTGTCTGAGCTAGATAATCATAAGAATCAAATTTATACATGTACTGCACGTTAATGAGCAAAAGTCTAGCGGTTACTTCACGAGACTTAGGGCCTGTTTGGCAAACAGGCNNNTCATATTTACATGTTAATTTTTAGAATTAAATATTTAAGTAGGATTTAGTATCCCTTATATGCAAAAACTTGTCAGAAATAAGTAACTTATTTCAGAAAAAAGTACAGTTTGATGTACTTTGTTTCCATAAGGGTGAATTTTGTCAAGTTGCCCAGTCCATCTACCCTGTGTTTGTTTGTCATTCCGGCTCTTCTCCGTCCGGCCTGCATAGGAAATATGCCTAGGAAATAGATCTACTTAATTGGATCCCGTTTGAATAATAAGTGTCTAATACTTGGGGAAGTAATGTTGACACACACAGACACACTCAACCCTTGTTTATTTACTTCAACTTTTTATGCTAGCCACCATAGCTTATATTGTCTAGAAACAATGGATTCTTCGGTCACCTAATCAATGGCCGTATCCCCACGTATTGTATCAAATATTTGGATTCTCCTCCTCTCAAAATTATCAATTAAAATTATCTTCTTTAATATTTGTACTAGTACTACAAACATACAAACATAAGTGATTTTAGTTTAAAATTCTTGTGTTTTAGATGCTTATATCATGTATTTGATCCATTTGCATAAAATTATTAATTTTGCTAATAAATTTTATCATTCATAATATCAAATAGATATTTATATAATATTAATATATGTGACATATTTCCTGCACCCGAATCCTCATATTCTATTATTCATGAATTTTTGTTCTTCATTACAAAAAAAAAAACAGGGCATTTTATGATCGCGGTAACACCGACCAACGATAGATACATGGTGGGTCCCCACACACATCAGTTGACCCTACATACGTTGCGCTTATTTTTTGTCACCTAGTAGGTCCCTCACATCAGCATGGGTCCATCCACATTGCATTGACATGTGAATGTAATCTTTTTTACTCAACATGAATTGCGACAAAAAAAAGTAAATAACGACCGGGTTTTAAACCATTCTTGACTCTAGTACACCTACACCTGTTATGTAAACTATATAGAGAACAAGAGTGATTTTGCTCGACAAAAATGTCTTCAGCACTGCTATTAAAATGAGAGTTACAACCATATAAATAAAACAGAGTAGAAAAACTAAATAGCAACAACCTGCTACACGTCTGGAAGTGGTTTCCTAAACTGACTCCACCACTTCTTGACTTATTCACACTCCTAAAAACATGCTAAGCTTTTAAAAACAATACAATGTTTAAAAAGTTTAAGATTATTTGCAACACTCTCCCCATTAATCTCAAACCTGTCTGTTTAGATTCTTTACTCCCAGCAATTTTCTCATATTTTCAAACTTGATAGTAGCCAGTCCTTTTGTCAAAATATCCGCTTTCAGATCATTGCTGCAGACATGCTTTAGTACGACTTCGCCTCGTTCCACACATTCTCTGATGAAGTAGAACCTTAAATCGATATACTTACTTCTGCAATGGAACATGGGATTCTTGGCTAAGTCGATTGCAGATCGATTGTCTATACAAAGAACAACTGGATCAATAGCTTACGTGGTTATTTGACTAAGAATATTTCTGAGCCATATACCTTGACAAGCAGCAGCTGTAGCTGCCATAAACTCCGCCTCACACGACGAAAGAGCAACACACTTTTGTTTTTGTGAAACCCAGGTTATAATTCTCTCGTTCAGATAGTAAACCATGCCTCCCGTACTTTTTCTGTCATCCGGCTGTCTACCCAAGTCGCTATCAAAAAAACCAGTGAGGACATTGTTGCCACTGTTCTTTGAATAAACAAGCCCGTGTTGAACCGTTCCTTTAACGTACCTGAAAATCCTTTTCACTGCATCCAAATATTTCTTCATGGGATTCTCCATGTATCTGCTAACTATGCCCACAGAATACGCGATGTCTGGTCGTGTATGAACTAAATACCGCAGGACTCCCACCATACTCCTGTAGTCTGTAGAATTTACCAATTTTCCTGTTTAATCTCGACTGAGTTGTTCCTTGGGATCCATCGGGTACTTTGTTGGATTACAATCCGCCATACCCGCCTTCTCAAGAATTTTTCGAGCATAGCCTGCCTGTTTTAATTCAATGTAACCTTCACCTTGCTCAACTTCTATTCCCAGGTAGTAGCTGAGTTTACCCATGTCACTCATTTTGAATTTGAGCTTCATCTGCCTTTTGAAATCCTCAATCATTGAGACACTCATACCAGTTACTAAAAGATCATCTACGTACACTGCAATAACCAAGCTATCTTCTCCATTCTTCCTTGTATACACAGCATGCTCGTATGGACATCGATTAAATCCAAGTCTAACAAGACATGAATTTAGTTTAGCATACCAGGCACGAGGCGCTTGGCGAAGACCATACAACGCCTTTGACAATTTGTACACTAAATGTTCTTGTCCTTTATTCTCAAAACCCTCCGGTTGAGCAACGTACACATCCTCCATTATGTCTCCATTCAAGAATGCTGTCTTCATGTCAAGGTGGTGAACTTCCCATTGATTATTCACTTCCAAAGCCAACAATAACCTTACTGTTTCCAGCAGTGTGACTGGAGCATACACTTCATCAAAATCGATGCCATGTTCCTGCACATAGCCCTTTGCCACAAGACGCGCTTTGTATTTTATCACCTTCCCATTTGCATCCTTTTTTAATTTATAGATCCATTTCAGACCTATGATATTTTGTCCAGATGGTAAGCTTGTTAACTTCCATATGTCATTGGCTTCAATAGAGTTCATCTCTCGTTTCATCTCCTTTTCCCAGTTGACGTCCTTCACTGCTTGTGCATAATTTACAGGCTCGTCTATTCCCATTAGCCACAATTCTTCATCAACTTCTACCTCTTCCGTAGTGTTGTAGATTTCACTCAATTGTCTGATTTTCTTTGGCTCTGTACTATCATCGTAGCTATCTCGTTCAAGTATGGAATTTGAAGACTGTGATTGTGGTGTTGACGTCTGAGAGTTGTCACTGTTGTCGTCTCTAGTATCTGCAATTTCAGTGTTGTCTGGACTCCCTTCACTAACCTCAGATATATTTGGCACAAAGAAGCTCTCCTGCTCATTCTCTTTTTCTGCAAACTCACTCCAGGGCCACTGTTTTGTTTCCTCAAAGACTACATCGCGACTTATGTGAATACGATCCTCTATGGGATCATACAGCCGGTATCCTTTGGTTCCAGCCTCTCTACCCAAATTTATTACTCTTTTGCTGCGATTGTCAAGCTTTGTATTGTGCACACTTGGCGTTTTCATGTGTGCCAAACACCAAAAACCACGTACATGACTTATCTCTGGTTTCCTTTTGGTCAATGCCTCATATGGCGTCTGGCCTGTCAGTGCTCTCGTTGGAAGCCTGTTGAGAATGTATTTTGAATTTCTCACAGCCTCTGCCCACATCTTTACTGGCAATTGCATTTCCTTCAAGCTGCTTCTAGTCATCTCTACAACGGTTCTGTTTCGGCGCTCTACCACTCCGTTTTGTTGTGAAGTGTAGGGCGTCGTGAAATGTCTTTCAATTCCAGCTCCTTCACAGAATTCCTTGAATTCGTGAGATTCTAATTCACCTCCTCTATCAATCCTGAACACTTTGATCCTTTTTTCAGACCCAGTTTCAACCAAAGCATGAAAAGTTTTGAATGCTTTAAACGCCTCATCCTTGCTTTTCAGAAAATACACCCACATGAATCTACTGAAATCATTGACTAACAAAAGAAAGTATATGTAACCTGATGCAGTTGGCAGAGAAATTGGCCCGCATAAATCACCATGTATGAGCTCCAGTTCTTTCTTTGCACTATATGTTGCCTTATTTGGAAACGTTTTCCTGGTTTGCTTCTCCATTAGACATCCATCACACACAGCATTTGGCTTCATAATTCTTGGCATACCTTTAACCATCTGGAGTCTGGACATAAGAGCCAAGGCCTGGTAGTTGACATGCCCGAGGTGAGCATGCCATAACTTTGAAATTTCATCCGTCTTCGTCATCAAACACTACTGCTTGTTAGTTTCTATAATAATCTTATAGAGTCGATTAGCAGATCGCTTTACCTTCATTAACAATCTCTCTTGGTTATCATAGACCCTAAGATATTCTCCCTTGAGCTCTACTTTATTGCCTTCTTCAGAAATCTGTCCCAAAGATATGATATTCTTTTGTAAACTAGAATATAATATACCTCATGAAGTTTCTTCTCCTTTCCATTCTTGCACAGCAGCATAACAGTACCCTTTCCTTCTATCTTGACTTTGGAACCATCTCCAAAACGAACTTGGCCAGTGATACTTTCATCTAGTTCTGCAAACTTACTTCTGAACCCCGTCATATGGTTGCTAGGGCCATTATAAAGGTACTAGACATTTGATTCGATTGTGTAACGACCCCAAATCCCAGGGTCAAAGGATTTGGTCGTCACTGAAATCTCAAATTAATAAAACCTGTTTAATTAAAAATATTCACCAATTACTGGCCAACAGCTGAAATATAATATCAGACCCCAACTAAACCAAGATATTTTAGGTTACAGTTCTAGAAACAAGAATCCAAAATCCATAAACAAAAACTTGTTTTTTCTTTTATTACACTTTTTAACAATTTACAAATTCAAAACTTAACCCACTAGAAGTATACTAGGCCCAATCTAAATGATAATATAAATACAACAACTGTTGAGCAGGATTAAAGCTAAATATATTATCTCAACAATGCCTGGTTTGATAACTCAACATAGAACAGGACTTGCAAATAATATTATGGTCACTGGAATTATTCTAATTGAAGATTTGGTATATACATGGATCAAGACAGACTACAGTGAAGAAATCCTTGACAAAGCACTGTTAGAAGTTCATTAATATGTTCAAGCTATCAGT
>PHNY01199483.1:683-12553 GCA_003724115.2 Anethum foeniculum | reverse complement strand
GCGGATTTTTCAAGGTTTTGATTCAGTGATAAAGGTAGGTTTCGATTTAGTGATAAAGGTTATTATGGTGTCGCATCTACGATCGATTGCTCAAAACAGTTGGGTCACAGCAAGTACATGTTCATATTCTTATCATCTACAAGAATCGGTTGGTTGCCTCTTCAAGATGGAAGGATTTAACGGCGATATATTTATGCGTTTGTTCAATTTCGATTGTGTTTGTAGATGCCGTATTACTTTTCATTATTGAATTGATTCTCCCTTTTCTCAAAAAGAAAAAAAAGAAAAAAAAAAACTGTAAAAAAAAAGAAAAAAAAAAAAAAAGAGAGTGAGACGGAAATAATGGAGAGGGCGTAACAGATTGAGTCTCCTTATTTAGCAAAAAAAATGAAAAATAAATAAAATTAAATGGAAACAGGGGCGAGGGATTATGCCAAAAGGACTCGAAATCGGAGCTGTAAATTAGGGCTTGCAAGCCACTTACAATTTCATACTATCTTTTTTCATTCAATTCTATCAATTTATCCTTTACATTCAGAGCTCAATTAATACTTTTGATTAGCTACTTCGTTCATAATATAACTCTACTATATGTATCTATAATTGTATATTTATATTCTCACCAATTACTTGAATTAACAAGTTTCTACGTACGATTTTTAGCTCTTTGATGAATCCAATCAACTCATTGCCGCCGATGAGGCCTTCGGCGCCGCCGCAACAGTTTTTTCCGGCGTTGCCACCTTTTCCGCCACCTTCTAGTAATTTTTGGGAGACTAATAATGTAAAGAACCGGCTTACAGAGTTAAGCGATACGATTCGTCTCGCAAAAGCAATGTGAGTAGTTCTAATCATTTTTGTTTTTTTTTTAATTTACGTGTAATTATAATTTTAGTTGTTATAGTTAGTTGCTTGTTTTTTTAATTTATGTAGTAGTAATTTTGTAGTTATAATTGATTACGTGGATTTATGTCTAGTTGTAATTGATATAGTTATTTACGTAACAGGCAATGTGAGTTAGAAATGTTAATTGCAATGAAAGAAAAAGGGGATGATGAAGGCGAGGATAACGAGGCAATTAAGAGTTCCATTTCTGAGTTTTCAGAATTTTTAAAGAAAAATAGAATTGATTTGGCCACGCAAGAGTTGCGGTCATTAGAAGGTGCGAATGCCTTGATATCGAAATTAAGTGCTGAGGTTGAGCCGTTTAGGGTTTTGACGGAGGATACGAGTCAGTGGGAAGAAAAATCTGTAGCGATGAGATTTGCTAATAAAATACAGAAACATAAGAGAAATAAGCTTTGGCGGAAGAAAAAGAGGAAGCGTGTTGCAGAAATGGTTTTAAAGGTAATAAGGGGTTTTTTTTGATAGAAAGTTTATGTGGATTTTGTTTATAGCTGTCTGATATTTATGACTGGCGATGATTAGGAACGTGAGCGATTTGATCAAGCTAATCAAGAAGCAGATGAATGGAGAGCTCGTGAGATAGCAAAGGACATTGCGAAGAGGAAGGTACTGATATAGAAGTCCTAAGAGTTTATTTCTTACTAGTAATTTTTTAAGGTGTATATACTCCTACAACCATAACGTGACTAAATTTTTCTGAACTTACCAATCTTATTTATCTAAAATCAGAAATTATGCTGACAATATCAAAACTTTCAAAGCTTCATGCTGTCTAAAGCACATAACCGCATATACTTTTGGGTACTGTATGTTCTGATATAGTGCATAGACTTTGAAGTAAGGAAGAAGAATTAAGTTTCAAACCTACAACAATAAAACTCACTTATATTGGTTTTTTGAGGGAACAAAATTTATAAATGGCTCATTGCTTTTTATACCCAATTTTGTTGTTTGTATTTCTCCATGTTGTGTCCTTCTACATTATTAATTGCAAGTGCTTTGGCAAGGTAGCATGGTATTTTTTCAATCAATGTTCCCTTTTGTTGTACAGGTAGAAAAGATGAAGGAGATTGCCAAGATTAAAGCAAAAGAGGAAAGAAGGAAATTAGAATCTGAGGTAAGAAATATAGAAAGTGAATTTAGTGATTATTAAAGGAAATCATCCAGGTCTCTAAATGTATTCTCATTGTCGTTTCCCGGCACAACATAAAAGCAAAAAAGGGGCTCTTTAGAAGAATTCATTTGTAATATCAAGTCTATTCCGCTTTCTGATTATTAGTCTGCAGTAAATTTATTTCACGAATGAATTGGTTCAAGATTGACGCCTTAAAATATTTTTCTGTTGAGTTATGCTGTGAACTGCATACACTAATGACTAAGCTTATTTTTGTTTCAATACAGCTTGAACTGGTTCTGACTGTGGAGAAATTACAAGAATTGCGGTCAATAAGGATAGAGAAGTTGAAAAAGCAAGGTGAGGAATATGATTCTAAGTTTGATTAGTTTCCATTTGGTTCTCTTTTTGGTAACAGTAGTAAATATTCTTTGCAAAAATAACTTGTTATGGGATAGATTGCAAGATACAAGTTTCAGTACATGCTAAAAGAAGCTCACAGAGCTGAGTACACTACGTTGAGCTTGCTTTACCACATATACGCCAGCGCAACAGTTCAGTCTGGTTAAATATATACATGGTTTTTAGCTAGCTTATTAGACTAAATATATTTAAAAATTCAATTAAAAACTGAATAGTGAACCATTATTAAATAAAACATGCACATTATTACTGAAGAGACAATGAGGCACAAGATTTCTGATAATCTTACTTGGGTTTGGAATAGAAAGGTTTGCATTCTCATACACACAAACACACACACACACACACACTATTGCCTTCATTGTGTACATCTCTTCCTCTTTTTCTTAGCTTCAAACATTCATGGTCTCTGTCATGCAGGTCATTTTCTCCCCGAGGAGGACGACAAGTTTATTGAAAGAGTCCGAGCTGCAGTTGAAGAAGAGGAGCGCCAAGCAAAAGCTGCAGCTGCTGCCAGTGCTGCTAAGGATGCCATTGCAACTGCTGAGGAATCCAGGAAATTAAGTCAGAGTCATGGTCAACCTGCAGAAGATCTGAGCAGTAGACTTGAAGATAAAGAAAGTCAGGATCAGATAATTAACAGTGAAAATGCTAAAAGCTCAAAAGCAGCTGTTGATACTGGAAAGCAAGGATCGGAAGGACCAGGACCTGGCAGAGCATATGATTCCCTAGCAAACTTGCCCCTGGAGTTTTATCATTATTACCATGGCAGCAGTACTGATATGGGGACTCTTATTGAGGTGAATTTACTGAATGTTGTGCTTTAATACTTTGTATCATGCAGGGTACTGCCATGTACTTTCAGACAATCAATCATAGTCATCTTATATTAAATGGCAACTTTTGTACATTAAGAACACTTTAGTACTCATGAACTGTAGTCATGAATTAAGCCCCACATACAATAATCTTTGTTAACAATAACTAGCAGGTTCTATATTTTTTTAAGTCTAGTATTTACCTAGTCAGTTTCTTTTGTTTACTATAGGCTCTTCTTGTTATATGGTCTGCTTAGGATTTGTACTTGATTGTTTTTCAATTCAATGATATAGGCTAATCAAAATTATTCCAGTTTACTTGAGGTGACTTTATTCTTCAATGCAGGTGCGAAGATCATGGGATGCATATATTAGACCTGGAGGAAGGTGAGAACAAATCAAAAGTTTATGACGTTCCTGATTTTGGCAACTGAAAGGGTTATCTTTTACTGTTTTTTGTATTCATCACTTCATCTAGTTGTGTTTATGTCTGAAACTTCGCTACTGAGTATAAGCACTTAATTAAGAATCTCCCTGAATCTTTTTAGTTGTGGCTTTCAAACCATATAATATGTTGAAGATTCTGGCAAGGACATATTGGAGGCTTTAATATTATTCTTGAACTTGTATTGAAAGCTCACATTACAGGCTCAAGCTTTTAGATTAAGCCTCAAAGTGTCTTATCTTGTCTTATCTTTTATTGCTTTTAAATCATGGTTTGCGTAGCCATGTACATAAAAGTTCTGACCATATGTATTTCTTCCGCAGCCGGATACCAGGTCACTGGGTTCAGCCACCACCTCCAGCAGATGAGATATGGGCATCTTACCTGGTTAAACCTAAATGATCCTTGTTAAATGTTGGCTTGCGCTTTCAAAGCACTGAAGAACCAAGGTATCCTCTGTGTGTGTGTGTGTGTGTGTTACAATAATTCACATAAGGTATCAACGGTCACTGAATGGAAATACACGGAGGTTACAAAGGACTTCACAGAAGATAATGATGAATGTGCACTTAACCAGACATCCAAGTTGGTCCAACCATGATCCAATTATGTTTACATATTTGCCTTGGCAGGTAACGGATTGCTAATCCAGTTAAAGAGTTGTTGATTTTTTTTTTTTGGGGACGGGCGGCATGCATAGTGATCTAATACTGAGATCAAGAATATGTGTAGTGCTAGTCTTCTTTAATCCGCAGATACTTTATATTTATGGTTTATCTATTTTATCTATTTATTGGTATGTAGTTTACAGTATTCTCCATAAATTTATACCTTCACTTCTATGATTGTATTACCGGTTACATGCATGAAATACTATGAAATTTTGGTGCTTGATGCCTACTCCATGATTACAAACATTGGCAGAACAACTGACGTGATATCTTGCATTTAAAACCAGCAAGGATTATGGATTTAACTTGCCACTTTCCGGTAGTTAATTTTGGAAAGAAAAAAGACCACACAAATGATTCGTCTTGACTTGAATGCCCCCCTCATTTACTTTAGTATGATGCTCCTCTTAGATCAGAGGTGCAACGCTGCAAGCCCCAAGATTTGCTCGTCATTAGAGTCTACGTAGAAGAAACAACTTCCTAGTCCTTTACTAGCAAGCAAGACGGTTCTAACTTGTGCAAAAAGAATATGGCCCTTAATTAACATTAGCCAAGTCCTGGAAATATCGGCGGTAACCTCTGGCGAGGATCGCATTTTAATTTGGCTTGTACTGCACATTTATAAATTTTATTTCTTCCAGGGAGTCGACCTCTTCACATCATATTCACACTATTTTTAACATAGGGCATATGTTCTAAAAATCGATGAGTAATTGAAATTAATTATTAGTTAATCGCAATACAATGATTAATCTACTTGATTACACAAAAATCAGGTCAGAAATTATTTTTTTGTAAAAAATAAATAGGTCAATGATTGGTAAAAATTGGTCTAATTGATCAAAAATAAGATTAATCGATCAAAAAAAGGTCTAACTGTTAAAAATTAGTAAAAAATAAAAAGGTAAAAACCTATGTAAAATATTAATTGTATATAGAATTGCTATTTTAAATAGCTAAATCACAAATACTCCTAATTTTTTCTCTCAAATTGATCCTTAATTCAAAAGTTAAAATTTGAAAAATACATCTACTCAAAATATACAATATTACCTAATAGTCAACCAATCCCTACTTTAATATATTTGTATAAATATATGATAATTATATATTAAAAGTTGAATAATAAAAATACTATAAACATACTATATAAAAAAATAATTATATAATAAAACTGTTATTAAACTATTTCCGATTAATTACCTGATCATGATGATGCCTTTCCCGATTAACTCGAATTCCTACCTTTTGCGACGCCAAACTATTATAAGAGTAGCTAAAATGGTTAGCCAAATAGTCATTATCCAAAATTTTGTTTAACTTGTAAGGTCATTTACTTCAATGGTATTAGTTATATTCAAAAATGTTATTTTATATTTATTTTTAAAATTCTTGTGTATATATATATATATATTAAATGATTAAATAAATTTAGTTAATATTTAATTCAATAAAAATGAAAATAAATTATATATTTAATGAAAAAATATTGAATATAATTGCAATTTTATAAATACTAAAATTGAAAATCTAATATTATATTTAAATATGGCAAAAAAATAATTAATAAACATTACTTATATATATATATATATATATATATATTATAAAATATAATTATATTATATTATGTTAGATTTATTAGTATTTTTGTAAATATGCAATTGTATGTTAAAATAATTAATAAATTTGGTTAATAAAAAAACAATAATTTTACACTTAATATTATATAAATTAAAAAAATTAATTATAAAATAAGAACTATGTATCAAATATAATATAAATATATGTATATATTTATGTGTACACCTAGGTCTAAATATAGGATAAAGGTGACTTTGATGTTTTAGCTAATGCTTAATGCTTGCACACTCAACAGATATAAAAGATCAGATAGAGATGGTTGGAGATGCTCTAAAGGCCACGTAGATTTTTTACCTAAAGGCCACGTAGATCTACCTAAAGGTCACGTAGATTTTTTACCTAACAGGTAATCATGGTGGGAGATGCTCAGAAGATCAGATAGAGATGGTTGGAGATACTCTAAAGGCCACATAGATTTTTTACCTAACAGGTAATCATGGTTGGAGATGCTCTAACTACATATCAAGTATAAGCAGGTTGAATTTACATAATTATTATTTTATATTATTTTAGTCTAACCATTACAGACAACCTTTTGAGGATGCTCTAAAACTGCTAAACAGTTCACAAATTAAAAAACTGCAAGCGAAAAATGCAGGTCATCACCAGGCTCACAGGAGGGTCCTAAGATGCTAGCCTAGCTCAGGAAGTATTTCATATGCTAGCCATTCTCCAGAAAACAAAGCATCAAAGATAAAAACAAAGAGAAAAACATGAAAACAGTATATGCAGACAGGCCATTTTCTCCATCTACCCCATTTCCACCAAAAGAGCGAAATAATTTTTTTTCGAACTGCAACATATTTGAATAGAGCATCAAATTAACAATCCAAAGATTATCAGAAGCACTAGAAACATTGCATATCCACAACACATTACATACCACTGCCAACTAGTGTACACATAAACTATGATGAAGATATTAGCATGCACTAATGTACTATCCGATAGAAAACCGGAACAGAAGAAACAAGAGCTTAAATAGAGACTTCATTATATTTCTAACTGGTACAGAAACACCGCCACACTCCGAATACCAACCACCACCTATGTCTTAACCATAATGAAAATCTCTAAGCTATCTTTTTGTCTTTCATTGTTCCTCTCGGAATTTTGCTCAGAACCTTAGCATCAAATACAGCATACTGCTTTTTGATCTCGATCATTGCTTTTTCTGCAAGGGGATCAATTTTGTCCTCGTACTTCTCATATAGAACTGGCACAGTGTGCAGCAGCACAAAAGCTGTTTCACAAGAGAGGACCAAAACCATTATAACATAATTATAGGAGAAACTACGATTAAAAGAGAATCAAAGTAGGACATATCAGTTTTCTTATTGCTTACTCATGTAAAACAGTGTCAAGAAATTACACCAACTTCCGACAATTGAAAGAACCCACAAACCAGCAATTATCTGAGACATAAGAGAGAAAGACTTAAAACAGATTAAATGGTCCATAAAAGGTGAATCAAGTTTTAAAGGCGAGATCTCTGCACCTCACCTACTCAACTAAACAAGAAATCTCAAATTACCAAATCAAAAGAATATTATTTTCCATAAGGGCACCAAGCCATTAGCTGTCTCAGGAATCCAGCTCTATTTAACATTATTGTTATTTTTCTTATGATTCAACGGGAGCAGACAAAATATAAACTTTATAGTATTTAGACTTTTATATTAGCTGAATATATACATGAAACAGAAAAGGTTAAATTAGTAACAGGAACGTACAGCCAAGAAACTCTTGATCTCTCTTCCAGATGCAACATTACGCAGCATTGCAAGGGCACGATTGATTTCAATCCTCAAATCAGCAGCAATCTGAAGAAACAGATCTTCTGGCAGTTGAACTTCTGGGATGCGAGGAGGAGACCTGTTTTCAAACTTGTCCGTCAATAAACAAGACAAGCATAATCATAACTAATAGATATATTACATCACGCTCACTTACTTGTTGACAAAGGTGGACACGCTGGACCATAAGAACATGACTGCAAGGGCCAAAATAGAAATGTGGCACACCAAGGTAATCAAATGGTACTCGAGCAGCTCAAAAAAAGCATATACTGCGGTTGCTCCACCGAGTACAGATGCAGATATCTTCTTGTTCCTCCACAAAAACACATCAGCAGCTACACCAACAACTTGCAAGGATTAATTTATCGAACACGAGAGTACAAATACATAACCATCACCCAACATTATCGACTGCACTTAACACCCTCAATTTCATCTCCATAACTGAATTCAAGTATGCAAACATGAAATATAAAGTAAAATCAAACATATTACATGCCCTTTTTGAACAAAACTGCATGTCAGTAAGTTCCACCTCTACAATTTTATCAAAAACAACATATTTAAATAAATAAGAAATTATACTACATTTTCACTGATATGTTGCTACAGACACAAACTGTAATTACCATACACTGTTCAAAATATACAATTTATCAAAGCTGTATAGAGAAAGACTATACATCACATATTCACATTATAAACCATCCGAAAAACTTTGCTATCATAAATTAATAATCTCCGCCAGCAAATCCGAGGCAATCAAAGCAATAAAATATATTCCCGATTCTATAATTTTTCCAACTAAAGATAGTTTCGTCAATCAACAGTAACTACACTTAGGCCTAAAACAGGTAACATATAAAACCCTAAAAAATCAATTGCTAGCTAAGCAAGTAAAAGTTCAATCAGATCATTTCACAAGCAGAAATAACAAACATAAACTCAACCACAATACATACAAGAATATATATTATAAATCTAAAAGAGTAAAGTTAGAGAGAGATTACGTTTGCCACCGCCAAGCACCTTATGAACAGGCTTCTCTCTCCCAAACAACCTATAGATCCTCGATTTCATCGACGACTGCGGCGGCGGCGAAGAGGCTTTCACCGGAGACTTATTCTCGAAATCGGCGTGCGAAGGCGAGGAGCCGCCGTCGCCGTGAAGCTTCTCCGAGATCTTGTCCATCAAAGACTCGGTTTTCACCTCGGGAATCTCATCGTGCTCCGTCATATCTACTCTTCACACACACTAAAAGCTCTTAACTGTGTGAAAAAACTAAAGAAGTGATGTAGTTTTGAGATGTGAGGGGTTTTGGGGATTTCGAGGCGTAACGGCGTTAAGTAACGGTAAACACAAATAAATTACTAGTAAAGTGTGGTCGTTTGTATTTCTTGCGCGGCCAGGATTTTACTCGCTTCTTTTGACTTGTGGTTGTGTCTGCTTCATTTTCCACACCGTAAGAAATGGCTTTGAAATACCAATTATAATTTATTTTATAATTAAATTGTATTTAGTTTTAAATTTTAAATTTCAATTTAGTTGTCATTTCAACAAGAGAAATACTAAAAATACTTTTTTAAAACTTTTTTTTTGCGATTTTACTATCTTTTGAAATATTTGCTGAAATACGGTGTACAACCAAAAGTATCAAATATACAACTTTATTTACGTTTTGAAATATTTGCAAAAATACGGTGTGCAACCAAAAGTATCAAATATGCAACTTTATTTACGTTTTCTGAAAAATAACTGAAATCTTTTTTGGTTGCATTCGAGGTTGCATGTGGTTGCATTCCAGATTAAATCTTGTTCTATGGGCACTACACCATATCTGGCCTTTAGCAACACCTGAAAAAGTGTGTTAAAAACCCAAAAAGGTATTGCCAAAAGGAAAAAATACAGGCTATGGTTACACTTTGACCAAAATTTGAGGTGTTAAAAAAACAGCTGCTGTCATAGGGGTCTATAGTTACACTTTTGCAGTTTCCGGTAACACGTTGAAAAATGTTGGCATACCCTATCTATACCAACACTTTTGTTTCTGTGGCAACACTTTGAAAAGTGTTACTACAGACCTATGGTTACACTACTATATTTTTTGTAACACACGGGAAGGTGTTACTATAAACCCTATGATAACACCATGTACATCTATTGTAACACCAAACTTTGAAACATTTTATTTTTTTGGCAACACCTTGTTAAAAATGGTAACACCTGTTTTGTAAACACTTACTCATTTTTTGCTACACTTTATTATATCTTTCCCAACATATTATTATAAACAGTTTTCAACTAATGGCTACACTTTGCACATCTATTTGCCAACACTTTATATATATAAAAAGGAGTATATAACATTTGAAACTACCACTTCCTATTAAAAATCTGCCAACCACAATCATTCATATCCGAAACATCCTAATACATAAATTATCCATCCGAAACATCCTAATACATAAATCATTCATAAAAACATCCCAATACGTAATTATCCATTCAAAAACATCCCATCCATAACCCAAAATAAAATCCAACCATAAAAAATAACTGCTTAAGTATTGTTCAAAAGCCAAGTTAAGTAAAACCATAACAACCAAAATATGACAAGTACTGCTAAGTACTCATGGGGATAGTTCTGCAGATTTTTCGGACTTATCAAGGATAACATTCAAATCTGGATTCTGGTCAGCCAATTGTTTCATCAGAACTCGAATTTTTAGGTCAAGTTTCTCATCCATCTCTTGTTGAAGTTGAGTTCGGAACTTAGCAGTTAATTCTAAGACATACTCATCTGGAGCGTATAATGTGTAAGATGTTGTTGAAGACTTTGACTTTGGCTGCTTTTTGCGAATAAGCCTACCAATCAGGTAAGATGGGTTGTGTTCCTTGTCAACACGAACCAAGTTATTAGCAGCCTCAACACCTTCAGTGCATAGACCTTTCTGAACTTTGGCCTACAAAAAGAATGAAAGCAAGACACATCTAATAAACTACACTAAGTACAAAATTGCGTAATAGGGCATAACAAAACACACCAGTATACTACATCTTCCACTACATATAGCATGCAAAATATTTTCACATAAGCATTACTTAATTCAAATTGTTAACTTTTTTCAGCAAAAATGAACTCACAATTTTTTCAGCAACCACTTTAGCCGCCTCATTTGGTAACTTGTACTCGCGGTTCTCATCTCGTTTACGTGTCTCTATATACATATCAGTATCAATTATTTGCACGGAATTTTCGCATCAGCATCATCAAAAGTAGAGACGGGTATATTTTCAAGTTTTTCTTGTAGCTGAATTCGATAAATTTAGTAAGCTTTAGTGTAGCTGCTTAATCCTTATTTAGGATGATTAAAAATTAGAACAAGTGTGTTTATATATTTTACCAGCTTGTTGGCAACTTAGGCGAAACTCGTGGGCCCAGTGGTATGTGGCTCTGTTATTTTGCTTCGTGCTTTAGAATTCTTCTTTGCAAGTGCCTGTTAGAAAAAATATGTGAAAGAAAAATTCCAACTTTGCAACAATAAAGCATATAAACCTTATATATTCATTTCCTTTACATGGCTGGCTTTTCGTACAAATAAGAACCACAAACATGTACAACAGTTACTAAGGACAAGCTAAATAACACATAGAACAATGGGATAAACGACAGGTCGTGTTTTGATTAGAAGAATTAAAACATAAAAAATGAAATTTTATCTGACTAATCAGCCTGGTCATTTGTCAAGCAGGAGCTTAAACTTTGTAATGAGAGGATGTTGTAATTAAACTTTGTACCTGAACTTTTTTGTCAGCCCAATACTTCAAAAGAATCTTCCAGTCTATAAGAGAAACTTCCTTCGGTCTATTCTCCAACCTCTCCTCATCTGTTGCATATTTTTTGTAATGATCTCGCTTAATTTGACTTTTGTGGCTCTTGAATTGATCATTCATGGTCTTCAAAACTGTTAGGTCCCGAAGTATCATAGAAGGGGGGTTGAATACGATACTCACTAAATTAAAAAATTCTTTTGAATCTTTTGCGGATAT
>PHNY01199472.1:344-33589 GCA_003724115.2 Anethum foeniculum | reverse complement strand
TTAAGATCATACGCTGTTGCATAAGTACATAATAACTAAAAACCGGTCTCTGTGGGAACGAATCTTACTTATTCGTATACTTCAAGTTGATCACGTGCGCTTGCGTGTTTTCGACCAAACAGCTACGCGCGACATGAAACCGTATTTGATAGCATTTTTAATCAAAATTAACTTATTAAATTGAAAATTGCGCGTTATATATAGTAGAAATTATAATATTGTGTTTTGTGTTTGACAGAATCTTTTATAGGACAATAGATTTTAACATTTGTGGATTTTTCTGAGGTGGTAGAATTAGATTCGCAAAATCTATTGATTATTTGGTTTCTCGGTAAATTTGCTTATATGTTAAAAGAAGTTTAATAAAAACATATACGGAGTCTTCATCCTTTTTGAGCGAGTAAATTTATTTTTTTTCTTCATTTTACTACTTTTTTACTTTCTTAGTGCAATTTTTAATAGTTTTCCAAAAAAATTGATTTAAAATTATTTACATAAATCATTATTATTTAAAAGAATACTCTCATTATATATCTAACATTTTAATAATCTTAAAGTATCATAAACATAAAAAATACCAATTAAAATATGAATGTAATCCTTACGATAAAAAAACTATAAGTATTAAATATAACTAAATAAAGTTCTTAAAAGCCGATACCCCTATCGTAATATACATGCTCAGTATTAGTCTAAGAATAAATTTAATTAAAATTAATTTATTCAGGTACAATATAGTGAAACAAATAGTGTATAACTTTTATTTAGTGATTTAACTGGTCAAAAAAAAGGTCGGGTTTATTGAATATAATAGGATTGGTCAAATGTTATTTATTCACGTGTAAAAGTAAAAAATTACTAATATTAATTGCATACAAATTCTCAACGTAAACCGAAAATTTTTATACTTTTATAACTTATCACATTTCGTTCACAACCATTGATAAAAAATTTCTCTAAAAGTTAAGATCGTTTAACCTACAGTTGTCCGAAAATAAATTGCATTAATCTTGAATAGGTAATACAAAATGACACAATGTAAATAATTTTACAGCATCATTTTACCTAAAAATAATTTTTATTAGATGAATAATTAATATTTAATGTCGAAATAATAATTGTAACTCTCAAAAAAAGCTTTACTTAACTTTTATATAAATAAAATAAAGTAAATTTATATATAATAAAAAGATGTAATTATTGATTATTAATATGCTATTAAATGCTAGAAAAATATTTTAGTAAAAATTAAAAAAGTAAGAATTCAACAAAAATAACTTGAAGGGTTTTGGCGCCTTTCCGATTCTTTGCCGCCCTTAACACATTTTATAAATTTTTATTTTTAATTATTAAAATATTTAAAACTAACTTTTATTATTTAAAAATAATTTGATAGTTGTTTTAAGTAGACCCAGCAATTTTGGTATAAGACACGTGAACACGGTACGAAACGACACGAATAATTAGTGTTGAATTTGGTTTTTCAATATAGTTACACGACACGGAACGAAAGTAAACAAAATAAATAAATAAATAAATTTTAAAAATATATAATATTTATAATATAATTTGTACATCTTCTCTTTTACTAAATACACCAAATACAAATAACATAAACTATTTTTTATAACTTATAGAAATATGTATACTTATATTTGACTATCCCTGGACTCGGCGGTTACTACATCTAGGATTTTAACTTTTAAGCCTCGTTTCTATAATTAAAAACCATAATAACTAAAAAAACACATAAATTAAGAAAACCACAAAACAAAAACACTCATGCTCACGTTTCTTATATATACCCGCCGGAGGACTTTTTTTTTTTTTTTGGCCGCCGGAAGACTTATGTCTAACCAACACTAACAATAAAAAAATGAATATTTTTAAGAAAAAGTAGATTTAAATTTGAGTTTCGTATAAAATAATTTATTTGAAAAATAAAAGTATTAAAAGTGCAAGTATTAGAATGTAAATATTATACTATAAAGTTTATTAAAAACCATAATAACTGAAAAAACACATAAATTAAGAAACCACAAAACAAAAACACTCCTGCTCACTACTCTTATATATACCCGCTGAAGGACTTATAATACTATATTATTATAAGCAGAACATAGGATAATTTGGTTGGTTGGTTAACACATTACAAAAAAAAAACCTCTTTCTATAATTAAAAACCATAATAACTAAAAAAACCACAAAACGTCTATATTTTACTATTATAAGCAAAACATAGGATAATTTGGTTGGTTGTTAATACAATACCCTCCTTCTATGATTAAAAATCATAATAACTAAAAAAACACATAAATTAAGAAAATCACAAAACAAAAACACTCCTGGTCACGACTCTTATATATACCCGTCAGAGGACTTTTTTTTCTTTTTTTTTTGGGCCGCCGGATGACTTATGTCTAACCAACACTAACAATAAAAAAATGAATATTTTTAAGAAAAAGTAGATTTAAATTTGAGTTTCGTATAAAATAATTTGTTTGTAAAATAAAAGTATTAAAAGTGCAAGTATTAGAATGTAAATATTATGCTATAAAATTTATTAAAAACTATAATAACTAAAAAAACACATAAATTAAGAAACCACAAAACAAAAACACTCATGCTCACGTCTATTATATATACCCGACGGAGGACTTTTTTTTTAACAATAAAAAAATGAATATCTTTAAGAAAAAGTAGATTTGAGTTTCGTATAAAATAATTTATTTGTAAAATAAAAGTATTAAAAGTGCAAGTATTAGAATGTAAATATTATACTATAAATTCTTTAATATTTTCGATTTTAATATTACCATTTTTCTATTGTGGTACACACAATAAGCGATAAAATTTATAATTTGGGCTTATTGTGTTACGATTGTTAAATTTTCAAATAAATATACGAAAATTTTAGATTTAATATAAATGATATTCTGAAATTTAATATTTTAACTATTTGATAATTTAAATCCGTCAATAACATAATATAATAAATATTTATATTAATAAATTTTTATAATACATATTTATTATATTTTATTTTTTTATAATAAAAAATAATTATTAAATAAATAAATAAATTATAAATGCTATAATCAATCCGTGCCTTAGGATAGTATATATTAATTACGTCAGTACAATATCATAACAACTATCGTATCTCAAGCTGCAACTTCCTGATATGTGATGATACAGTCTCACATATTTCGTCTACAAACTTGTTGACCACCTAACTTATTAGGTGAGTCATACTATCTTGCATACACTAGAAGCCAGGTCAATGACTGTAAAATTAAGATAAAGAATTATATCAAAGAGAAAATGATATGAAAAATGAAATTAATCTAGACGGAATGCAATTTAGAATTTTGTTTATGTCCAGCTACACAACTTTACGATTCTCAAAAACATATAAAATTTATTAATAAACATATGCAATACGTGTTAAATTAGAAAGAGTGAGAAAAATTGTTTACTCGCCCCACCTATTTGCTTCAACCGAAATTCGAATTTTGTGATTATTTTGACACGTTTCATGTTAATATATTGATTAATTTTGACAAGTTTGTAAGTTAAGATGATTTTTAGTCGATAATTCAGATATTGTATGACATAACGGGTTAGATATTCGGAAGTTAACATTCATACATGGTGTTTTCGGGTTTACTAGGGTTTGTAAAACTGACCAATTCAATTCAAATTTATCATTTTTTGACCGATCTAACACGAAAATTTTCAACCCGACATATATCTGGTTAAGAAAATTTCAATTTGATTTAATTGAGTTGAATACAAGTTTCAGTATTTTTGCTTATCTCAACCCAACCCGACAACATTTAATTTTTGATTGAGAGAACTTTAGCCACTGCTCACGCGTAATTAACATGATTAACCCAAAACTTCTGCAGAATTAACCTAAATATATTATAAACAATCTCTGCAAAAAAAAAAAAAACAATAATTCATATGTAGGAAAAAGACAGAAAAACTACTACTCATATTTCAAATAATATACACAATATAGCACGTGGATATATATTATATCTGTATAGTATGCAGAGCTTATCAAATACCCAGTACTCATGAATCATGCCAGCGCACAAAGACAAACGTCGCACCTGTAATCTGGATCCAAATAAGTACACATACATATATAACACTCCACTTGCATCATTTTTAATAATACTTTGTTATAAAATCAAAGTTCATTTGCAAAACAGCACAAAGACTTGATAGCTTCTTTCTCTGTTTCATATATTTTGTGCTCATTGTATTGATAAAGAAAGAAACATTTTGATTCTGGTGACGATTTGAATAAAACTTGAAGTACAAGAGGGGCTGGAAAGACAATGGCTTCAAATGGGCTCTTCTCTACTTATTCTCTTTGCAGTGATGCAGCTGGTGTTGCAGGTAATGCATATTCCTAAATACCTTTTTCTTGATTAATGCGTTAGTTGCGGTTGAACTTGGGTGATTCTTGATTTCGTTGATTCGGGATCACCAAAATGGACTCCTCTAAGTTGTCAATAGACTCAAGTCTTTATGAAATGTTTTTTGTTGGAATTTCTTGTAAGGATTTAAGTTAGATGTATAAGCATCATCTGAACAATTTCATAAACTAGGCTCCTGTTTGGTTTCATGAATTGCCCCCATCTCAGTTTCGTGAACTTTTAACATTGGACTTGTTGAAGGAAAGGATATGAGAAAAATAATTACTTCACAGATATCAGGGAAGTTTAGTTATAAATAAACGAAAATATTCAGTTCCATGACTAAAGTATCCCAAGTTTCCAACTCAACTAGAGTGGTTCCAGAATTCATTAAAAATTTGGAATACTTAAAATTTTTCTTTTGCTTGTTGCAGGAAACATCTTTGCTATTGTGCTATTTGTGTCACCTATGTAAGTTTTCAGTTTTAATTCTTTTCCACGACTCTGCACAGCGTAAAATTAGTATATGCAACTTTCATATGCTCGTTTTTTTTTTCTTGCTAATTTATATATTTGATCATTTACCATTTCAGACCTACATTTAGAAGAATTATCAGAAATCGTTCGACTGAGCAGTTTTCAGGGTTGCCCTACATATATTCTCTCTTGAATTGTTTAATTTGCCTATGGTATGGCTTGCCTGTTGTCACTCCGGGAATTATACTGGTTGCCACAGTCAATTCAATTGGGGCGTTTTTTCAGTTAGTGTACATTGTCATCTTCGTTGTATGTGCAGAGAAAGCGCGAAAGGTATATAAACTTTATACAGCAATCTGTCTTTGCGTTAACCATGATACCTTAGTTCTATTTTACAGATACATTTAAATATCTGATCTTCTAATAAATGTACCAGGTTATGTGTCTACTGACTTGCATCAAAATATGTTGGAACTGTTAGTTAAAATGTGATCAATTACCTATTGCTACAATCACTACATAGGAAAAAGTTTATTCGAGTTGTTCTGAATATAGTAACTTTCAACCTAATCTTTGTGTCACTTGCAGGTAAAAATGTTGGGACTGCTGCTAGGGGTATTTGCTCTGTTCAGTGTCATAGTACTTGTTAGCATGAATCTGTTTGACTCTCCTTCAAGGCAACTTTTTGTTGGATATTTGAGTGTTGCTTCTCTCATATGCATGTTTGCTTCTCCCCTATTCATAATTGTATGTTAATTCTCAAACTCAACAAACTCGGTCATATCTGCACAAAATTTCTCCCCCTAAATATCTAATTGATCTTTTTTGCATTGCAGAATTTGGTGATCAAAACGAAGAGTGTCGAATACATGCCATTTTATCTTTCACTTTCAACCTTTTTGATGAGTCTATCATTCCTCGCTTATGGAATGTTTAAGCATGATCCATTCATTTCTGTAAGTATCCAAAATATCTCTAAACCACTTGAGCACTTGTACTCACCTTGTAATTCCCTAGATGTCACATATCTTCCAGTATGTCGAATATAATATAGGATCCAATTAAGGTTTTTCCTAACACCTAAAGGTCTTAGTTCAGTTACCTATCATGGTGCTAAAGCAGAGGTTTAGGGAGAGGTCTCCGAATTGTTTAAATTTAAATATTTGCTTGTATGGTGATCTGTTGAATATCATATATCAACCAAAAAGGCCCTCTCCTATCACTGTGCAGCGTTAGTGCTTTTTCAATAATTTACAGCAACAATGTAATGTTAATAGCTATTCCTTAAGATACAGCTGATGGGGGCTCTTCAAAATGAAATATGATCTGATCAATGATCATAATATGCACTGCACTGAAATTGTAACAGGACCGTCATCTTAATGCTATCCAAAATGTGACTTAATCTTATATATTGTATTCACTACTCTGCTTGAACTTGAAGAGTGAATTATCTGCATAAGTTCCTTAATTTCAACTTGAGACACAATTAAGCTACAAAAATCCAAACATAAAGCAGGAAGGTTCCACATTTTAGAGAACATGAATGTATAGAGGTAATACTAACTTATATATATTTGTCAAACAGGTGCCTAACGGAGTTGGAAGTGTTCTGGGAATAGTACAATTAGTATTGTACACATACTACAGCAGATTTTCTGGCGAAGAATCGACAGAACCTTTGTTAGTTTCTTATGCGTGAAAAGGTTTTGGAGTTCAAGAATGTTAAGATTATTTGGTGGTGGTATATAAAATGGAATCCTTAATTTTTTTAATTTTTTTTTTTTGTTATTATTTTCCGTTGTGTTTGATTTTGTTGATGAGTCGCGGAGGGAAGGGGAGTAATAGTGTACATTGTCAGGTAAAAGGAAAATGTGTCATGGCCGGGGTAGCTCGAGTGGATTCAATTGATTGTATGATTAATTTGTCTATCAGAAACTTTAAATATGTTTTTTTTTTCATTCACATTATGAAGTAGGGAATTTTCTACATCATCCTGTTTATAGGCACTAACCTGAAATATGTCTCAAGGCATAGCCACCGGGGCGAATCTAGAATTTATAAAATGGGGGTACAAATGGTAGAAAATGTTCAATAGGTGAAGATGAGAGTACATATGATCGTAATATTTTTAAAAAATCTTCCCATTTGTGAAATACCTGCATTAAGCGACAAAGAGCTATAAGTATTAAAGGACTGAATATAAGTATTAAACAACTAATAAATAACTAAATTTAACATATAAGTCATCGAGGCATTATATCAAACACATAATATTCATAAAAATTAACAAATAATAAAAGCATGTTAAGCAATTTTATAATTTATAGAAAAAAGTAATTTTGAACACATAATATTCATAAAAATTAACAAATTATAAAAACACAATTTTATAATTTATTGGAAAAAGTAATTTTGAACACCAGCTTAGGCGAGCCAATACTGCAATATGACACCCCACTTGCAGCATTATATTATTATATTTCAAATTAATAATACTTTGTTTAAAAATTGAATTTGACATGCACAGCGACTTGATATCTTCGTGCCAAAACCAATTTTTTGATTATTACATGAAAGAATCTGGTTACATTATTGGATTCATTGTAATTCGATTTTCAATTGTCAGGTGAATCTCATTTACTCGTCCCACTTCTGAGTCCATCCTAATAAACTTTTTTAATAATACTTTAATTATTATATTAAATATAATTGGGATAACTACTCGAACTCGCAACTAATTTGAAGCTTACATAAGAGATGATAAATCTATTTCATTCTGGTGACGAGTGAATATAAGCTTTGAAAATACAAGAGCCAAGAGAGTTGCAAAGACGATGGCTTCAAATGGGCTCTTCTCTACTTATTCTCTTTGCAGTGATGCAGCTGGAGTTGCAGGTAATGCATATTCTTAGATATATTGTTTTCTATAATTCATTGATGCAGAAAATCAAGTCGAATCAATTTTATTTAGTCCAAGGGGTGTGTGCTTCGTGTAGGAAGCTTAAATACGCCAGAATCATTTTTATTGACGCAGAAAATCAAGTCGAATCAATTTATTTCTTGAGAGCCGCAGAGGCCACCTCTGGGTACAGTGTTGGTCCAGGCTATTCATGATCGCCTAAACAAAATGGACTCTTCTAAATTGTCAATTGACACGAAAAAATGTTCTTTGTTGCAATTTCTTGCAAGGACTTGAGCAGGTTCAAATGTATAAGCATCCCTAAATAATTCAAAAGCTAGGCCCATGTTTGGTTTACAGATATCAGGGATTGAGGGATGTTTAAGTATAAAACACAAAAATATTCAAACCCATGACTGAAGTATCCCTAGTTTCCATACTAGATTGATTCCAGAATTTATTGATATACTAAAGATATATTTTTGCTTCTCGCAGGAAACATCTTTGCTATTGTGCTATTTGTATCACCTATGTAAGTTTTGAGTTGGTTTTGATTTTTTCCAATACAGCTTCACAAGCTCTTTTTTTTTTCTTTGCTAATTCATTTATTTGCATCTTTTACTATTTCAGACCTACATTTAGAAGAATTATCAGAAATCGTTCGACAGAGCAGTTTTCAGGGTTGCCCTACATATATTCCCTCTTGAGTTGTTTAATTCGCCTATGGTATGGCTTGCCTGTTGTCAAACCTGGAATTATCCTGGTTGCCACAGTCAATTCAATTGGTGCAGTTTTTCACTTAGTGTACATTGTCATCTTCATTACATGTGCAGAGAAAGCTCGAAAGGTGTATAAACTTTACACAGCAATCTGTCTTTGCATTAACCATAATACCTCAGTTCAATTTTACAAATACATTTCAATATCTGACTTCTAAGAAATATATCAAGTTATGTTTGAACTGTTAGGTAAAATGCAATCAATTACCTATTGCTACAATCACCCCATAAAAAAGAGTTTACTGGAGTTGTTCCGAATATGCAAACTAACTTCAACCTAATCCTTGTGTTGCTTGCAGGTAAAAATGTTGGGACTGCTTCTAGGGGTATTTGCTCTGTTTGGTGTCATAGTACTTGTTAGCATTAAGCTATTTGACTCTCCTTCACGGAAACTTTTCGTTGGATATTTGAGTATTGCTACTCTTGTAAACATGTTTGCTTCTCCCCTTTTCATAATTGTATGTTAATTCTCAAACTCAACAAACTCTGTCTTGTCTGCACAAAATTTCTACCACTAAGTATCTCTTGATCTTTTTTTTTTTTATCGCAGAATTTGGTGATTAGAACAAAGAGTGTTGAATTCATGCCATTTTATCTTTCACTTTCAACCTTCTTGATGTGTCTACTTTTCCTTGCTTATGGGATGTTAAAGCACGATCCTTTCATTTCTGTAAGTGTCCATAAAATCACTTGAGCACTTGTAACCGCCTTGTAATTCCCTAGGTGTCAAATTTAAAGTCCAGTATGTCGAATACATTATTAATACATGATCCAGTTATGGTCTTTTCTCAACACCTTATGGTCTTAGTAGACTTAGTTACTTAACATGGTGTAAGAGTCAAAGGATTAGGGAGAGGTCTCCAATTGTTTAAATTTATATGTTTGCATGTATGTTTATCTGCTGAATATAGGAGTATGTCATCCAGCAAGGCCGCCTCCCAGTGCAGTGGCGCCTTTGAAAGCTTTAGTGCTTTTTCAGTATTTGTTCCTTTGAAGAATTAACTGCAACAATGTAATCTTGTTAGCTATTCCTTCAGATACAACCGACAGGGCTCTTCAAAGTGAAATATGATCTGATCATAACAATGCACTGCACTGAAATTGTAATGAGATCATCATCTATAAGGCTGTCCTAAATGTAGCTTTAATCTTATTTATTTTACTCGCTTGAAGGGAGAATCATCTGCAGAATTTCCTTAGCTTCAACTTGAGACTTGGCCAGGCTCTAAAATCCAAAAATGAAGCAAGAAGGCTCCATTTGATCACTTTTCAGATTACTTGAATGTATTTAGTAACACTAATTCTGATACATTTTTTAACAGGTGCCTAATGCAGCTGGAAGTGTTCTGGGAATTGTACAATTAGCATTGTATGCATACTACAGCAGATTTCGGGGCCAAGAATCAACCGAACCCTTGTTAGTTTCTTAAATCTTATGCATAAAATGGTTGGGGAGTTCAAGAATGTTAAGCTTTGTTGGTGGTGGTAAAATGGAATTCTCAGTTTGTTTCTTATTTTTGTTATCCTTTTCTATTTTCTTTGATTTGGGTTGGTGAGTTGCCGAGGAAGTGGGGGGACTCTAAATTTAAGAAAAGGTAAGGGCAAAATGTAAAACAGTTGTCAGAAGAAAGTATGTTGTGGCTGGGACAGCTTGAGACTTGAGTGGATTCTCGATTTTATGAACAATTTGTGTGGCAAAAACTTGAAGTTTACAAATCCACTCACAAAATGTACTATATTCGACATTTGATTTCATATAATTTGGCTTGTTATAATTATGTCAAATAATTAATTCTGTTATTTAAATTATTTTTTCTTAAAATAATGATTGGTTAAATCATAAAGATTTGTGAAAATGAATATAAATTTTTATTTTATTTTAACGTAAACAGATCGTAACTTACAAGTATTTGTCTAAGCAGGCTGGAACACGAATGGTTAAATTCTTGTTCATGCTTAAATAATAATTCTTTTACATTTTAGCACGTATATTTATAAGTTAAAAATAATATTCTATTGAAATTTACTTTCTATAACAAATTATTTTTTATTCTAAACTTTTCAATATGAAAATTAATAATTTTTAATAAATATAATTACATATTTTTTACTCCAATCAATTATGAGGACTAAATATTTTCTTAGAAAACAAAATTTCCGAATCAATAAATTTTAAACTATACCAAATAAAAATACATATTCTACATAACATAAAAATTGATTAAAAAATTAATTATAATTATAATTTCATAAAATATTTACTCTACTTTCTAAAACAAATAAGAGAACACATGTATAAAGTAAAAACCCTAGAATTTAGAAACAAAACAAAATATACGCGGGGAGTGGCGATTGAAGCGAGCGTCTCTCTCTCTGTCATCACTTCCCTTATCTCTCTCTACCGCTTTCTTCTAAACCCTATCACAAAACCCTACCTCCATCTGCTACAATCAATTCACATTTATCATTCTATGCTATGATTAATGATTAATACTTGTAAGTATTATGCAATCTCATATATCTTCTTTTTTTGATAATTTCATTTGCTCTGTTATTGTTGTTAAGATACTTGATACTTGCTACTAGCTTAACTTCTTAATTTCAATTGGGTTTTTCATTTTTTTCCCTGAATTATTGCTTTTTAATTATTGCTTTTTATTTTATACAATCTTGCTTGAATATCATGATGGGCTACTTGTAATTGTTATCAATGATTTTTTTTTTTTTTCATGTAGTATTGATTCTGTATGAAACTTATAATAATTAAAATTGTCCTAGGGAAAGTTGTGATGAGCTATGTGGCATACTAGTCTTTTAGTCTTGAGATCGTGAGAAGCGGAACAAGTTGTTAGTTTAGGATAGTTTGTTGGTGGTGTTAGAGCAAGTCCACTGCTAGATGCAAAATGGCTATAGCCATTGCTATAATAAGGCACCAAAAAGTGATTTTTGGTGTTAAAATAGCACTTGCACTCCAATGCTAGTTGTATTTTTCAACCAAATAATTCCATATTTAGCTACCATTTTATCCAACTCATTCACTTTAATTTAAAGTGGACCTCCTGACGTTCCATTATTAGTTATTTGATGATGTTGCAAGGATGACTATAGCCATTCTTGGTCTTAAATATAGGACCAATTATCCATTTATGCATTTATCCATCAATATGTAGCTATGCATTGGAGTTGAGTTTTATGATTTTAGTCCTATAGTATAGCTATAAGACTAAATGGGAAATGCTTCATCCACAAAATGGGATACAAAATTTTGCACAAAATCATATGTGTCAAAATTTGATTGGAATGGGCCCCCTGCATTCAGATCAATAGCACCAATTAAAATACCCCAACTCATATGTCACATCATTTTGTGCAAGAATTTTGTATCCAATTTTGTGGATGTAGCACTACTCAGATTAAATATAGGCTATGCATTGGACTTGCTAAGAGTGTGTATAATTTGAGGCTCGGGATGAATTTTCTAATTTGGGTGTGCGAGTTTTATTAGGGAAGTAGGTTATTGTAGATTAATATGCTCTGCTTGGTTTAGTTATATGTAGTTTCTTCTCATTCTTATATAGTGCGTCTTTGGGTTAAAGAGTTCGAGACAGAAATTGATATTTTTTTGAATCTTCTATGCAGTTAAGCATCACATTGTTTTGCTTAATGGTTTATAATATGATTGGATAGTGAGCTATACTTACTTGATCTGAGTAGTTCTCCTCTGTACTTGGCTGCTTGCAATTTCCATCATGACTGAATCAGATTATATACCCAAAACAAGGTTGAAGATCAAGTTTTCTCTTAAGAATGCTGATCTTATGCTAAAAAGTGGGTCTTCTGAAGTTAGACAGCAGCCGTGTATAAATGAGGACTGTGCTCGAAATATTTCTGTTAATGGAAGCAAGGAAGCAATGATTAAGAAATCACATGAAGCTGCTCCTTGCTCTCCAGACAGCTTGAAATTGTATGGTGCTGATTACTCAAATGTTGCATCTCCTGTTCAAAGCTCTAGGAAGCGTGGATCACTAAGGGTGATAGATTATGTTACGAATAAAAGGCGGAAGATGGATTGTAATTTGAAGCGGCATTGTGGTAGCATTCTGGAAGCATTGATTAAGCATCCTGCCGCGTTGGGATTTAGTGAACCAGTTGATCCTATAATGTTAAATATTCCTGATTACTTCTCGGTAGTCTCTTGTCCTATGGATTTGGGAACAGTAAGAGCTAAATTACAGGATAGTATGTATTTCAGTATTGAGGAATTCAAGGCTGACGTCAGGCTGACCTTTTCTAATGCCATGCTGTATAACCCTTCTAATAACATTTTTTATAAAAATGCAAAGAAACTAGACAGCATCTTTACTACAAAATTGAAATCTCTAGACGCTAGATTGAAGCGTGAGAGCATGAATGACGGACAAAGTTGCCTTTCTAGTGGAAGAGAAAGGGAAACCACGGAAACAAAGTATCTCGGTCACAGGAGATCTCCAGTGCATAGTGGATTAGCTCCTATGATGACTATGTCTACTAAGGATAAGAGAACAAAGGAGTTCGTTGAAGCAACAAGGCCGAAAATTACCGAGAACTTGAAAATGTTGGATGCAAGAGCTGCAAATGTAAGTTACTTTCAAATTTTTATGGAAGTAGGTATCATTTACTCTCAAATTTCAGGAGGCTATCTGCAGTTAGTAGATTGCTAAGACTCGGCTTTGTGCCTTGCTTATACTTTTAAATGCTGGTCTAAATGTTTTCTTCTTTTAATCTTTGTACATGCATCATGTTTATTAAAATAGTATTCGGTTTACTTTCTCTAGGACTTCTCTAATTGATTTGAATATGTTCTGTGGACAGGAGGAGTCTAGAAATATACAAAATAGCAGATTCCAAGGAGAGGTCTTGCAAAAAGGTATGAAGTGGCACATATTTTTCTATTTCATGCCTGTTTGTAAGCACTAACTGGAAATGTGTCTTATAGGCAAAGCAATTGGTAATAGAAGTACTTGTTGCACAGTTAAAAGCATGCCCTTGGTGAGCATGATTGCTACTAGATGCTTTTCATGTGGCAGTTTGAAATGCAAGTGCAGCCCGCAGAATGGTTATGCCTGTGCATCCTCCAGAAGTAAGTTAAAACTAAAAAATGTCTTCTGTTGCTTCTCTCCCTTTACTTTCTAAAGGGTTAAAGATTCAACCTCTTGTTTTCATTCAGACTCGGCTTCTGAAAGACTTACTGGACAAGATTGTGATGGTTCAAAAATGGTAAAGTCAACAATATTAATGTTACCTGTATGATGAATATAAGTCTGTTAATATGATTTTTGTACACTAAACGCATTTTATACGGTCCAGGAGCATGAAAGCAGGTTAATATCTGGTACCTGTGAATCCCATCCAGAATCTGATGGTGAGGAAAATCTTTTTTTTTTTTTCTAATGTTTAACTATCCTCTATACTAAATCAAATTATCTTTGCACTAATGGATTGGGAACTTACTCCTCGTGGGAACTTACTCCTCGTGACATGATTTGAAGGGGCTGTAAGTATGTTGGTTGAAGAACATGTATGTTCCAGTCCTCAATCATCTAGCCTTGGTACATCTGGTGCTACTACTGAAGGTTAGTTAGTATTTATGTCACAACAATTTCAATAAGTTTAAGCTTTTCTTTTGTATTATACTAATTGTATTAAATGTATATATTACCCAATAGGTTGGATGACTGCTAGTGATCTTCAGTTGTCTCCAAAGAAAGCTCTTCGTGCTGCAATGCTAAAAAGCCGTTTTGCTGACACTATATTAAAGGCAAAACAGAAGACACTTCTTGATCATGTAATACAATTGTCAGTTATTGATATATTTAGCATGCATGTTTAGATTGTTAATATTGAACTAATTGCTTTGGGAGCATTATTAATTTTGCTTACTGCAACATCCAGGTTGAGAAGGTGGATCCCAAAGAATTGCGGCAACAAAAAGAAGAACTGAAGAGGCAACAGCAAGAGGGTGAGCAAAAACAAACTCCAAAACGCATCTCATCTTATCTCTATTTTAAGTTATCGTCTATACCTTATGTTGTTGCATACTGCTTATTGTAGATTTTGAGGTTTAAGCTTCTGTATGATTTGTTTTCCCCTTTTTCTCCGTGCATGCTTGCTTGAAAAAGAAGATACTTGTGTGTGTGTGTTTGACATCCTAACTGGTAAAGGAGACCTGGTCACCTGGGAGAAGTAGTCAAGTCTTTCATTTCTTGCTACATAGTAGGAAATTTTACATCTCTTGCTTATTTGTAGCCTTTCTGCTATTTGTTTAGTCCATGTACTCTGTTAAGACAAATATCTCTTTGGTCCATACCCATAACCCGTGTATACTGGAGATTACCTGGTGTGTTTAGCTTGGCAATGAAATTAATACATTTTCCCTCTTCATAATTTCTTACAAGTCATAAGAGGTGCTTAGCCATAAAACTCCTACCCGTGGAAGTGCTGAATTATGAGATTCATGTTTATACTTGGATTTTCTTTAACAGAGAAGGCCAGAATTGAAGCACAAATCAAAGCTGCTGAAGTTGCCTCTTCGTTGAGGGCTCAAGAGGAACTGAAAATGCGGGAGAGAGAAAGAGATGCAGCTCGTATTGCATTACAGAAGGTTTGATGCTCTCGTTGTACTTTAAACTTGGATATTTTGTTGTTCTCTTGCTTGTCACTGACACAGTTAACTCTCACTTCAGATGGAAAAGACTGTTGAGATAGGGGATGATCCGAATATTCTGAAAGAATTTGATATGTTTAGTCGGTCCATGCCCTCAAATCACCTTGTCAATGGGTCAGTACTATTAGAAGCAAGTCAGGGAAGCCGATTAGGAAATATTTTGGAACAGCTTGGACTTTTTATGAAGGATGATCACATTGATTACGAAGATGAGGAAGACGGACCATTTTTGCATGATAGGGAGGAGGGACTAATGTGCTCCTAGCTCCGATCCTGGTTATTTTTCTGGATTTTTCGGGTGAGGACTTGGGATTGTATACACAATTATTGGCTATGCATCATAGGTTTTGTTTGTAATATATAGAAATATATTTCTTAAAATAGAATTGTTTTATCTGGAGCTAAGATAGTGGCAGATAATGGTGTGGAGAAAGTGTATGTGAGCAAAACTGCATGCCTGGCTCGGGGATGTTGAGAGGTCACAAGCCCTTTTGTAGATTGATTGTGTAATATTTTATCAATACAGTATTTATGTATAGATTGTGTGTTGTATCATGAATATTGGTTAATGAATAATGTTAAATTTACCTGGTCTTCTATATTTTGTGTCGTTTAAGCTCAGGTACCAAGTATGGCCAACAGCATTTCCATACAGGAAAAAAATTTATGTAGACATAAGATGTACACATACAATGAGTAGATAACTCTGCAAATTATAATAAATTTTAATTTCAGGTCAGAGTAAAATACATTAAACGTCAGTTTGTAGGTCTGTTAGTTTGTAAGATTCTGTTTGTAGGTCGGAGTATCGTTATTTAAAAATGGTTATAACACGTAATTCATATTGAACCCAATAATGCTTCTCGGATCCAACAACTCACCACATGTGAGTCCAAAAAAACTAAAAACTAGCAATTTGATATACATTAGTTGTCAAAACCTTGGGATGTTAATGGTCCTACAATTTTCAAGACTCAATATTTAGAGATGAGTGATTGTAATTCTCTGTGAAACACAATTTCTATGGAGTCATCACCTGAAGAAGTAAACTTTGGGAGATCTTTGATAGTACCCAGTGTTCAAGAATTAGCCAAACAAGCCCTCATCAAGATTCCACCTAGGTATGTGCACCATGATGATCTTCATCAGGAAGATTCTTCCCCCAATGATAGCAAGCTTCCTGTCCCATCTGTACCAATCATTGATCTTCACAACTTGATTTATGGAGATTCCTTATATGATAATGAATTGGAAAAGCTTCACAAAGCTTGTCAACAATGGGGGTTTTTCCAGGTAATTTGACTTGCCAGCATTTTAAATTTTAAATTCAAACATCGATACAGCTTTGACTATTTATTATTGATTATCATCTATTAGCATGCTCCTTGAAAAAAAATGTTTTAAAGATTTATGATCCAATTAAGCCCCTAACCCAGATATCACCTCAACTCCTAATAACATGTTTAGTTATAAAATCATGGATAGTCTTTCAGCTTTGTATGTGATCGAACTCTTTATTTCACTACCACGTAACCATGTTGAACACCGACGCTCTGGTCTTTACCCTTAATTTTGAGCAAAAAAATGAATTTTTTTAAAGATTTTTCGAGCCCAACACTTGAACATGTTCGAGCTGAGTCTAAGTAGAATATGCTTTTGAGTGTTCAAATTTAGAATTACATATACTAGAATGATTGCTAAAAGAAATCATCAATGGCTATGATGCGTTTTGTTCTACATGTGCTTTATCAAAGTCTTTCTTTAGGTTGTTAATCATGGACTGAGTGCTTCATTGCTAGAGGACTTAAAGAGAGAAATAGTTAATTTCTTTAAACTACCTCGTGAGGAAAAACAGAAGCTGTGGCAACAGCCAGACAACCATGAAGGCTTTGGACAACTCTTTGTTGTATCCGAAGAGCAAAAGCTTGATTGGTCTGATATGTTTTACATTACTACTCTCCCTACGAGTTTAAGGAAGACTCACTTATTCGACAATTTGCCTCCAAACCTCAGGTTTGTAAGTGTGTGTGTGTGTGTGAGTGTGTTTCCCCTCCACTGCTGATCATTGAGAACTTAATGTATGAATATGTACCAATTTAACTAGTATAAAACAGAACTTATCTCAATTAGCAAAAGTAATATAAGAGAAAAGGAAGCAGAATTTATATCTACAATTCAAATAAATTTCTTCACATTCATCTAGCAGCTTTTCCTATCTACAAGTACTTCGTATAACATGTAACTGGTCATGTGATTAGGGAGAAAGTGGAAGTTTACTCTTTACAAGTAAAAAAGCTGGCCATGAAAATACTAGGTCATATTGCCAAGGCTTTAGAAATGGATGGTCAAGAGATGATAGAGCTGTTTAGTGATGGAGTGCAATCAATGAGGATGAATTATTATCCTCCCTGCCCCGAGCCCGAGAGGGCCATTGGCTTCACTCCTCATTCTGATGCTGATGCCCTTACAATTCTGTTCCAGCTAAATGAGACTGAGGGGCTTGAAATTCGCAAAGACGGAAGATGGGTTCCTGTAACACCTCTTCCAAATGCTTTTGTAGTCAACATTGGAGACATATTGGAGGTAATTCAGAAAACTTTCTTAGAATAATGGTCCAATTAACGAACATTTATGATGCATTATAGACAAAAGTAAACAAAGCAAAAAAGTGACATTATTACATTTGTTAGTACGTATCATTGATCAGATTTTTCAGTTATATTTATGGTACATTTTCTACTAAACCATATGTTCCCTTACCTTCCTTTATAGATTGTAAGCAATGGAGTGTATCGGAGCATTGAGCATAGAGCAACAGTTAATTCAGTTAAAGAGAGATTGTCCATTGCAACATTCTACAGCTCCAATCTAGACTCTCAGTTAGGCCCTGCAAAGAGCCTTGTAGGACCAGATAGGCCAGCAGTATTTCGACGAGTACCCATTGACAAGTATTTCATGGAATTTTTTGCTCGAAAACTCGATGGCAAAGCATACCTGGATTTCATGAAAGTTGAGGATGAAGGTTTAATAATTTGAACATCAGTTGTTGATAGATTGATGAAACAATATTAAGCAGACAGTGATTGTACACTTGTACTGTTAAGCAGGAATTTTTTTTGTTATGTACATCTTTCTGAACATCGAAAATTATTCATAGTCAGTAGACTATATAATCTGAATATGATTTAACATAGAAACTTTGTGTAATTACCAAAACTCTTGATTCTTTAAACCTATTTTCTATATACCAAAAATAAAAATAAAATGAAAGAGATTACATATGCAGTTCTCTCACTTGAGCGTGTTAAAGAACAAAGATTTCAATATATATGAGAGCATAATTGATGGCATTTTTCCCTATATAGTGTTTCAGAGTGTTAGAACTATATTTGATTGAAATCAAAACTAAAAAAAAATGATTGTTGCTGACAACCAATGGACACAAATGGATGTTTGGTTCAAAATATCCGGGACGTGAGACGACATAAAATAAAACCTTACCACTTAAAAGAAATTTGTTAGCATGCTATATGTATGCCTTAGAAGTCACATACTAATGACCAGAGGCATGTACTCATCACAAGTTTGTGGTATCAGATTAACTATATGTCTTTATATCACTTGCTCCTGTTGAGAGATAAAAAAATATATCATTATTATGCATCACGAGATTATGATAGATAAGATTAAGTAAATGTCATTTCTGGTTCAAGAAGTTAAAATAGTCAAGTCATATCTAGTGTTGTAAATGTAAATGAGTTGCACAGATTAAGTTTACGGTTCTACTTCTTATGAGAATTTAGAGTAAACTAAAACTATAGTACCAAAGAAAAGAAATCAAGGTAATACAGGATGGATATGAGAAGCTAGAGTAAATGTATCAATTTGCGAATGATTGTATTGCATTACTTTTACATGCAAATGATAATATGACTTCAGACTCGTCCCACTATTTCAATCTTCATTATTCTCGGCAGTGAGCCCAAAGAATATGAACGAACACCTGCACCAGATTTAATTATGGTACACAACTTTTTGGATCGACTATGAACAAATTTGTTGCATCTTTCTAGTCTTTAATCTGGATGAGATCATATATTAATAATCATAGTTACACTTCTACATAATAAGTTGTAACATGGAGACCTATCTATCTATTACACCAGCATGATGATTCTATAGAATATGTTGTTGCATTGCTTGCTCACTTTTGAACTAGGATTGACGATCTGAACAAGCTCGCCTTCTAGAAGTGCATGTCTAGTTTGTGTTTATATTAGAAGGGGAAGGCCTGTACTAGAGGTTTGCATACAATACATCTCACCCTCCCAGACAAAAACCCTACTGATAATGCAGAATTAATTCTTAAATTTCATTCAACACTAATGACCGAATAATTAAATAAAGAAAAACTGCTATTACTTCAAAATGACTGAAAAGGTACGACTTGAATTGGCATCTTCCAATTAGATTAGAAAACAAAAAGAATATGAGTTTACCTAACAAGGTATTATGATACAGGGCTTTCTTCATCGTGGATGTAACGATGAGCAAGCTTCACTCTGGGAATGTCACAGATGATGGGCCAATAGTATCCTTTACTCTTAGGTAGGCACTGGTTTAGCAGAACAGGACAGTCTCTGATTTCCAAAGACAACAAAGAGCTGACTAGATTTCCTTCAGGTAAAGACCGAAGCTTAGGACAACCCCACAGAAGTAAATGTTCTAGAGACGTACAGTTTTGGAGGCCCTTAGCTATGCTTTCCAGATTTTGAAACCCTCCTATCCTGAGTTGTTTAAGAGATTGAGGAAGCAAAGCCTGACTATTCTCGTCTGATATCGATGTTAACCTGGAAAATCCACCAGAGATAGAGAAGCTATCGAGAGAGGGTAGTCTGTGGAGGCCCCATTCTGAAAGTGGCTTCAACAATTCTCCACATCCTCTCATGGTAAATGTAAGTTTGGTTAGCTTTGGAGGTAGATCCCCATCCGGAAAGGACTCCAGTTTTGGACAAAACCATATATCAAGAGATTCTAGGCTCTGGATTTGATCTAATGGTAAATTTTTGAGATTTTTACAAGAACCAATGAATAGCTCTTTCAGATGAGGAATGGGAGGCCAGCTAGTTGCTCGGAATGATTCAATATTTTCACAGTTACTAATAACCAATTTAACTAGGCTTGTAAGCCTATGCTGCTCAGAATTAACCATCTTTCCCAAGACTCCCCAACTATCACGTATCTCAATTTCCAAGAGCGCCGACATTCTACTATTCATCCGCTGTAGCACCATCCCTATCTCTAAATTCCTGCAGTTTTTGCTAATAGAAAGCTTTTCCAAGGTTGTAGGTGACTTTTCCATTGGCCACCATCGCAAGGAACGGCAGTTTGAAACATTGAATTCTTGAAGACAAGATGTACCAGCCTCATAATCAGGCATAGACACCAAATCCATGCAATCTTTTATATCTAGTTGTTGAAGCATGGGTAATCTCACTGCAGCAAAGGACTGTAAACTTTGGCACTTTTCAATAGACAATTTTATGAGAGACGGCATATCTGAGAAACTCCTTAAATTTTCACATTGGTGTATACTCAGAAATTTGAGATTGCGCGGAAAAGCTTGCCCTGTTTTACAGAATGATACGAGCCTTTGACAACTTTCAACCTTCATTTCTTTTAGGCAAGAAAGCTCGGCTAATGCAACTCCCACACCCCAGAGTCACCATTTCATCACAATTTTTTATATCTAGATATTCAAGTGCTCCAAAGGACTGCACATATTCTTTAGAGAGACAAGTTAGCTCTTTCATGCTGTTAATTGTCAATGTGGTCAGTGAAGTCAAATTGGTAAAATTATCTAGTAAGTTTACTGGACAATCATCAAGCTTTAATATGCAAAGAGAGGGAAGTTGCAACTTCGGAATCCTGATTAACTTGGGACATTTCCGAAAAGTAAGTTCACGAAGGCGTGGAAATTGTCGGCTAACTTCCTCACCACTTCTGTCAAAACAACACCATTCGTTCCATTCTGGCATGCCATCAAATGTCAATTTCTCAAGTGATAAAAACACAAATCCTGCAGAATGCTCATCCCTTGAGAAACCAACATCAAGACTTCCTAATTTAAGCATATCCTGAATGCTCAAGACTTTAAGCATGTGTAGCTGGCCAAGTGGGGGCAAGGATGTGCATCTCTCACAGCCAATGAGATTAATCTCATGTAATTTATTGAATGATGGATCAACAATCCAGTTTGGTAGCGTTATGCCTCCAAAGTAATAGATTGTGAGCTTCTCCAGGCTTTTCTGAGGTTCAAGAAAGCTAAGTACATCAAAATCAAGATTCCCAATGCGTGACTCCTCATGGTTTGTACCCCATTCCAGAATTAGTTCACCAAGATCTTGCTTATCTCCTAATTTGGCTTCCTTTGCATCTTGGATACCAATTATATTTTGTAATTCTGCAATGCAAAGTTTCCCACGCAAAAGCTTCAGGCCTCTCAGTTCTCTTAATTCTAGTCCATCGCCTTTCCCAACCACAATCTTTGACAGTGTCTGCAGATTTGTAAGTTTGCCAATTCCATAGGGCATTTCTCGTAATTCTCTAGTATCACCATTATCAAGATGCCGGAGGCTAATTAAGTTTCCAATCCCTACAGGCAACTTATAAAGATATTTACAACCATGTACCGATAGTGTTTGCAGATTGTAGAGAGTAGTCACAGATTCAGGCAATGTCTTGATTGATGTCCAAGACAAATCTATGTAGCGCATGTGCTTCAGATCTCCAATGGAAGGTGGAAGAGCCATTATATTGTTACCATTCAAAGTTAACACCCTCAAGCACTTTAGCTTGGACAATAAGTTCTTCAAGACTTTGTTAGACAAATGGGTAGTATACCCGTAGTGTATGTCTAGCCGTATAAAAGCTCGCAAGGATTTAAATTTATGCAAAATTTTAAACTTTTCGAATTTGTTGAACCTTTGAGTAATGTACGAGTAGTAGCGCACCCTTTGAGGATCATCAGTATTGTCCCACTTATCCTCCAACCTATGACATCTTTCTCCAGAAACATATACAGCTAAATCATTTATGAGATCATGCATCACATATTTAGATTCACATGTAGCTGATTGTTGGAAGAATGATCTTGATAGCAAGTCATCAAAATATTCGCAACCAAAGTCTTCACTCTGCTTTGATCTACTTGTTTGGGGCAATAGACCTACAGCCATCCATAACTTAACCAACTTCTTCTTGTCAAACTCAAAATCCTTGGGAAAGATTGCACAGAAAGCAAAACACTGCTTTAAATGAGGAAGCAGATGATGGTAGCTTAGGCGTAGTGCTGGGAGAACGCCACCTGATTGTTCTGGTAAGTCCAAAATCTTGCTTTTTAGTATATCTTCCCATTGATTTGGAAATTGTTTAGTGCGTAGAAGACCACCAAGCATTTTTACTGCCAGAGGAAGTCCTTTACACTTCTTAAGTATTTCTTCACCAATTTCCTTTAGATCTGGATGTTCCTCGAAATTGTCCTTTCCAAGAGCATGCCGAGCAAGTAAGGACAAGCAGTGGCTGGGTCCCAATTGATTTAGATGGTGTTCATGAACATGACTTAACATCTTTGCAACGTCTAAAATGCGAGTTGTCACAATAATCTTGCTTCCTGGAGCCCCTGCTAAGAAAGGACGACGCAAGAGGTCCCATTCTTCATAATTTTGATTCCAAATGTCATCTAACACAAGTAGAAATTTTTTTCCTGACAGCTTCTGCCTCAGGGTTACTTGAAGCGTGTTTAAATCACTCAAGTTACAAGATTGTGAAGTGAGTGACTCAAGTATTGCTCTGGTTACTCCAGGAATATCAAAATTATCAGAAACACAAGCCCAAGCTTTGAGTTCAAAGTTTTTATCCACTTTCTCATCATTATAAATCAATTGAGCTAGTGTAGTTTTGCCAAGTCCTCCCATACCAACTATAGGAACCACAAATTTGTCGCAGCCAGTTTCGTCATATTTCAGTAACATGTCAAGAATCATCTCCTTATCTTTCTCCCTACCATAAACATGGGCTTCTACCAATGAAGTCGAAGGCCATCTTTTGAATGTTGTATATGACGGTGTTAATCCTGCATTCTCCTTCAAATCAAGACCATCTTTTAGTTTGAGAATATTATCCAATCTGGTTGAGATGTCATCTATCTTGGACCCTGCATCGTGATTAGACAAAATATTCATGAGACTGAAACTACTGTTTGATCCAGACACTAAACGTCCCAAAACTTCAGTTTCCAAGATGTCTAGTGTATCATCCAGATCATAACTAAAATGTTGCAGATCAACCAGCCACCGCTTCACTGATCTATTAGTAAACTGTTTCTCCTCTGCATCAGCAAGAACAGCCTGAATTCTTGAAAGAGTATTCTTCCACCGCTTGAGTTGGTCTTCTATTTGGACTTGTTTGGCCAAACGCAACAAATCAGCTGAGGCCAGCCTATCAAAGAGCACAGTCACTGAAGCAGAAAGAAAGATATCTGCCATTGATTCTTTCTTTGAGAAAGAGAAGAAGTTATGAAATAAAAACAGATTGCTGACTAAGAAGAACCAGTAGAGAGGAAGACTCAAGGAAGCAATCAACTCTTATTATTCTTTTATGGTGAGAGAACCAAAGATGTAAATGGCATGATGCAGGCCATACTCTTATTGTCACATTCAGTGGACCTTAGTTATATTTATTAATGTGAATATAGGACATTTTTAGTATAAAAGACACGAGAGTCTGTACAAGGCATGAATCTACCCACTAAATTATGTGAAATCATGGAATCTCGTATCCTTTTCCTCCTAAATTTGGAAACTCATACTATTCTCTCCGGACTGTGAAAACTCGTCTTGTTCTTTCCTCACTATGAAAACTCGGATTGTGCCCCCATGACCCTATCATTAGACTGGTTCTACCACCTTTTGTTGGTTTAAATTTCTACCACCAAAATTGTGTTCAAAAATTAATAAATGACCCCCAAGTCTCAAAACTAATAGATGTCTGTTAGCACAACGCTGAGTACAACGCTTTGGTAACTCTGCAGCTGGTCTTGCTAGAGCATGCAACTGCTTCGGCAGCTGCAGCAGCTATAATGGTCGTTGAAGTTGCTACAAAATCCGGCTGCTACGAGGTAATAATGATACTAATAAGTCTTATAACTTTCTCAAACTAAACATTTCCCATATGTCTGTTATGAATTTAAGTTACAAGTCAACAGATTCTACTGATTTAATAAGTTTATACGACTGAAAATTGAGGGTTAAAGCTCACTGTTTAAGGAACAAAATAAAATTAGGGTTACATAAGCCCAATTCGAGGAGAGGCGGCCTCCAAACTAAGAGAAAGACTTTACTGAATAACCATTTTCATAATTCTCCCCGACCCTAACATAAACTATTTATATTTCTGTTCTCCAACTATCTATTTCCTTCTTTACCCTTACTCAGCTTTTTCTTACGGTCTTACCCTTCCTTTGAAAAGTCAACAGTCCACTTGAGTTCCTTGCATTACCCTGAGCCCAAACATTGACCTTGTCCTCAAGGTGAAATTTAGGGAATAAGGTATTAACTTGTTGATAATCCTCCCAAGTCAACTCCCATTCCTGTAACCCTGTCCACTTAATCAAAATTTCAGTGCTGTTGGGACGGTCATGTGTTGGCCGAACATTGAGAACTTGCTCAGGCTGCATGTCCAGAACCATATCAGAAGTCAACTGTTGAGGAATGATTGGTGATACCGGCTTTGTGCCTACTGCCGTCATCAGCTGCGAGACATGAAACACAGGGTGTATGTGTGCTACGGGAGGTAGTTCTAAGCGGTATGCAACCTTGCCCACTCTCTCCGTGATGGTAAAAGGCCCATAGAATTGGGCTGAAAGTTTTTCACAATGTCGTCTAGCCAATGACTGCTTCCAGTATGGTTGAAGCTTTAAAAATACTCGTTCACCAACTTGAAACACTACATCTCGGCGACCGGCATCAGCATATTTTTGCATTCGCTGTTGAGCTCTGAAGGGTGATGCTTTAACATCGTCCAGCATAGTATCCATTTCCAACAACTGTCTTCCAACGTGGCCACTGTGGTACTGCCCTTTTCAAATCGAATCAAATTTGGGAGCTCTCTCCCATAAACCACCTGAAATGGTGAACAGTTTATGGACACTTGGAAAGAATTATTGTACCAAAACTCCAACCACAGAAGCCAATTAGCCCATGATTTTGGCTGGCCATTGATGAAGCATCTCAAATAAGTTTCATTACCTTATTGACCACCTCAGTTTGGCTGTCTGATTGAGGGTGGATGCTGAGCTACGATGTAATGAGGACCCTTGACTCTTAAATAGTTCTCGACAGAATATGCTCAGAAAAACTATATCCCTGTCTGACACGATGGTGGCAGGAAACCCGTGATGTTTCACCACCTCTCGTATGAACACATGTGCCATAGATTGTGCCGTGTAAGGATGTTTAATGCCGATGAAGTGGGCATATTTTGATAATCGATCCACCACAAGTACTACTATATCCACTCCATAAGACCGAGGTAATCCATCTACAATATCCAACGAGATATCTTCCCAAACTCGTGTTGGAATAGGTAGTGGTTGTAATAGGCCTGCTGGGCTCAGTGATGATGCCTTGCTTTGTTGACAAATAACGCAAGCCCTCACGTACTGCTATACTTTCTTTCTCATACCAGGCCAAAACCATTCACGAGTTATTCGCTGGTATGTTTTAAAATCGCCTGAGTGGCCACCCAAAGTTGTATCATGATATTCATGTAGCAGTAAGTCGACCAGTTTCAATCTCAAATGTTTTATCAAAATCAGGCACGGCCAGAATTGAGGCCTGCACCATGGTTGTTTTCAACGTGTTAAATGTTGTAGTAGCAGAATCCGTCCAGCAATATTTATCCTTCTTCAGTTGGTCTGTGAGCGGACTTGCAATTTTCGCATACCCTTGAATAAACTTTCGGTAATACCCGGTGAGGCCAAGAAATCCTCGAAGTTCCTTTACATTCCGGGGTAATGGCCAATCTATCATTGCCTGCACTTTGGAATCATCCACCGCCACTCCTTTTTTGGAAATAATGTGGCCCAAGTATGCCATGTGAGTTTTGCCAAATTCACACTTTTTGCGATTCACATATAGTTGATTTTGCTTTAACAGTTGCATAACCAACTCAACATATATAATATGGTCCTCAACACTTTGGCTATAAATCAAAATATCATTAAAAAATACCAACACGAATTTACGGAGATAAGGGCGGAATACCTCATTCATGATTGCTTGGAAAGTGGCTGGACCGCTAGTGAGGCCAAAAGGAAGAACCAGAAATTCGTAATGACCTTCGTGTGTGCGAAACGCTGTTTTCGGCATGTCCTCCTCCTTCATTCTTACTTGGTGATACACGGACTTTAAGTCCAATTTTGTGAACCGCACAACACCATTAATTCATCCAGCAGCTCGTCGATGATAGGGATAAGATATTTATCCGAAATGGTGACCTTATTTAATGCCCTATAATCAACACAAAAACGCCATGAACCATCACGCTTTTTTACCAACAGTACCGGGCTCGAGAAAGGGCTGGTTGACAGTTGTATTATTCCTGCTTTTAACATATCCTTGATGAGGAGTTCGTTCTCTTTCTTTTGCACTTGAAGGTAGCGATAGGGTCGTACATTCACTGGATCAGTCCTCTCTTTTAAAACCACATCATGATCATGGCTGCGTTTAGGAGGTAAACCCATTGGCATCTCAAAAACTTGTTCGTACTCCTGCAAAACCCCTGCTTAAAAATCTGGCACAATGTTGATGCTCTTTTTCTCTTCCTTCGACAGCTCCAATGGTGCTTGTAAGAAATTAAACTCTATCAAATAGCCACTGCCTTCTTTTCTGAGATTTCGCAGCATGGCTTTAATGATATCCCACTCCGGCCTAAAGATATATCCCCTTTAAGTGTCACCTTTCGGTTCCCATTTGAAACCGCATAGTCCGTGTCTTCTAATTAGTGGTCGTTGTTCCCAATGTCTCTAGCCATTGGATGCCTAAAATAATGTCTGAATTCCCCAAATCTAACGGCAAAAAACTTCCTACAATCACCATCCCTTGCATATCTAACACCACCGATTTGCAGATTCCTTTTCCCATCACTTACTCCCCTGTACTAAGAGACACCCCAAATTCTTTCGACTGTAACACTGGAATATTTAGCTTCTCTACCGTCTCCAATGAGATAAAATTATGGGTGGCACCCGGATCCACCATAACTACTACCTCCTATCCTCCGATTCGTCCCAACAATTACATAGTCCCTGGTTAAACCCATTACTGAATTTAAAGAGAATTCTGGTTGAGGAGAGTTGGGTCGTACCTCTGTAATATCTTCCGAATACGAGCTGTGCGGGCTTAGCTCTGGCTCTACTTCATCCCCTTCACACTTAAGTAAAACACTTAGCTCCTTTCTTTTACATTTATGCCCAATAGACCACTTGTCATCACATCGATAGCAGAGTCCTTTCTCCTTTTAGCCTACAATTCTGCATCACTTAGCCTGCGTATCTCCCTATTATTCTTGCCCAAGGAGAAACTCCAGTTCCCTCTTAGTGAAGAGGCTGTTTGGCTGGTCTGGAAGTTACTACTTGGTGATGTAGACCCCATGGAGTAATTTGATACACTCCCTCTGTGGAACGCTGAAGCTGTAAAAGGTGTGTATGATCCCCGACCACCAAACTGTCCTTATTTATGCTCCCCTTTTCTAATGGCTCCAACTCGCAATTTATCCTCTACCATTAATGCCAAATCCATCGCATTATCAAGGTTCTTAGGCCCTAATAAACGCACCTCTACTTTAATTTCCTCCTTTAACCCATTTAGGAACTGTCCCTTAACAATTTCCTCAGGCACTCGTTCTAATGGTGCCAACAGCTCAATAAACTTGCGTCTGTAATCCCCCACACTCCCACACTATTTATGACCTAACCACTGCATGTAAGGTGCCAGTAGTCGTGGACCTAAATTACCTTCGGACCATTGTTTTCATCTCTTCCCAACTCTGGATTGGCCTCCATTGATTTTCCCACTGGAACCATAATAGTGCATCTCCTTCTAACGCCACGATTGCTGCCTCTAACTTATCATCTTCGAATAAATGATAAAATTGATAGTAGCGTTCTGCTCTTAAAATCCATCCGTCCGGGTTTACTCCGTCGAAAAGTGGCATATCAAGCTTTTAAATCTCCAATTCGCTCCTCCCCCGGAGGCAGGAAAACCCATACTCAAACATCCTCCAGGGCCTCCGCCAGATCCTTGACCTGTATGGTTACCATCCCCAAACAACACCCCTTTCCCGTATCTATCTCTTTCTCCTATCTTCGGTTCACTTACCCTACTTCCCCCAGAATTCAGTATCACTTCCGATTGGACTACTATTTCTCTTTGTTTCCCCATTATCTCCTTGAGAGCAGCTCGTACCTCTCTTTGTAAGGCTACCTGATCACCTTTCACCATGGACATCATCGAGTCCTGCTGCTCTCTTTATCTATTGATTCTACCCTCCAACCTCATCACTATTTCTTTCATCTAACGCTCCTGTTTTTTTATTGTTTCTTCCACCACCGTGAAGAATCTATTTGCTAACGAAACTTCCATGGATGCCACTGCTCCTTTGATGGCGGTTGACACCTCTTCTATAACCGACGCTCTTATCGTTGTTTGAATGTTGGAGATCCGTTCTTCGATTACCTCCACCCTTTGATTCATCGTTGGAGGTCCCATCATCGACACCTCTGATACCACTTTGTTATGAATTTAATTTATAAGTCAATAGATTCTACTGATTTAATAAGTTTATACTACTGAAAATTGAGGGTTCAAGCTCACTGTTTAAAGAACAAAATAAAATTAGGGTTACATAAGCCCAATTCGAGGAGAGGCGGCCTCCAAACTAAGAGAAAGACTTTACTGAATAACCATTTTCATAATTCCCCCCAACCCTAACATAAAATATTTATATTTCTGTTCTTCAAATATCTATTTCCTTCTTTACCCTTACTCAGCTTTTTCTTACGGTCTTACTCTTCATTTGAAAAGTCAACAGTCCACTTGAGTTCCTTGCAATGTCCCCTCCACCTGATCTTTGCTTACTTTATTTTAATTCACAAGTTCACATTCCTGTTTGATCTCTCCATAATATGGTATATATTTTACCTTTTTAAATATAAATTGCTTCTTAACCTTTTTAATTTTGAACTTGAAACCTGTACTTGAGTGATCTAGTCATCTAGCACAAAGTTTAGATTCATTTTCATAATGACAATTGAAAATCCTTTATTCATCAAATAATATAGTGTAAAAAACACAATTTTGGTTTTCCTTGTAATTTATTTTAGTTCTCCATTATTGTATTGATTTGTTTGTTTAGGGAGGAACTTTGTCTTTGATAACCCAGCACATTTAACTTCCAAACCTGAATAAAGTGTGAGGGGTGATTAGTGGAAAATAGGTTTTACTAATTTTGTCAAATTACTAACGCGTTGATGTGTCTCTCTCTCGTCCGTTGATGATCTGTTGATGTTGATGATCTGTCTTTCTCGTCTATGTGTGTATGATTTTGTAATCAATTATTATATAATCTGTTATTATATGTGTGATATCGAAGATTATTATCGCGTTGCTTATTGATTATCATAATTAAATTAGTATTCAACTGTTACATGATCTGTTATTTTTTGTTTGATATCGAAGATTATTATCGCGTTGCTTATTGTGATTAAGTTATTGTTAATCTAGATAATTAAAATCGATTTGATCAGTTGATGACTCGCTAAATCGAATATCATTAACATAATTGAGATAAATTATTGTTAAACTAAATAGATATTAAATAGTTGCTTGAGACCTGTTGACACTAATTGAGATTGTTATTACTGTTAAACTCTAAACAGATGTTGTAGATTTATAATTATTTATTTAATAAACTACTGATTTGTGCACTAATTTAGACTATATGTCAATGGCAAATAATGGAACTGGTGATGAACCTGATGATGTACCAGACGAGGTAACTCTATCATTGTGATACCACTAACTACACACACATATATTACACACACACATATATCATATAATTTTATTCTAAAAAATATAATAACGGCTGTTGTTAATTGCAGAGGGGTGCCTGAGCATGTGCGAGGTGTGCGACCGCACAGAGTCTACTTACGAAGGATGGCACATTTAAGAATATACGTTAAATATTTTATAATTGAAAAATAAAAATATTTATTACCGTTGCATTCACATATAAATGTAATATACTTATTACACATGTCATCTTTTATTTGAATAAATGATACTCTTAAAATTAAAATTATTTAAATACCGCAAAAAAAATTTAACCTTCTGCATAGGGCGTTCAAAATTTCTGGTTAAATGTGGAGTATGCTCCACAAAGAGCAAGGCTGACTGTGGCACAAACTACAAGTACAAGAAAATTTTTCCACCGGTCTCCTCTCATGAGTTCGACCAACTCAGATTTTACTTAATGCCATTTCTTCTTAAGATGTTGAGTACTTTGCGTCGCGATGAGGACATTGAGCTTGCTAGGAAAAATCTAATTAGTCATTCGAGGCATCTACTTTTCGATCCAAAACACGGCCTCAACCTAAAATTCGAAAAGGCGAAAACAAGGATTATACAACTTGAGGAAGAAAATATAGAATTAAAAATGTCTAAAGAACTTTTTATCACCACAAACAAAAATAAGTTGTTCAGTTTATGTGACAAGGTAAGATGATGGGTACAGTAGGCTGTGTAATGAGTTCCTACAGTGTATAATTCTTTTGTGTGTACAGGTGTGTGAAAATTTTTTTTCAGAGCATCATTTTGATTTTTAACAGTGTATTGTTTTAAAAAAGTTGCAGTATATTACAGAAAAAAATTGGGTGCAAAATTTTTCATAAAATAATATTAGATAATTTCCAAGTGAAATGGCCATGTCTTCACGTAAGGGGTTGTTTGGTTCATACATTTCAGATATGAGTTTTGTTCATTCCAAAGTTATACTTGATGTTTGGTTGATTTTTTTTCCCTCCAAACTCAGACCTCAAATTCACCATTTTCGATACCCCAAGAGGTATGTATGAAACATGGGTATGATGATTTAAATATATTTTTCATTTTTTATACAATTACTTGTAAATGTCTAATATAAATTAAATAATAACTCAAGAATATATATTAAATTAATTAAATTTAATACCGATTCTTGATTCCAACTCATATCTCCATAAACCTAAAAACACCTAAATAGAATTAACTAAAGCATCTCACATTATTTTGTAATCTTTTTCTGAAATCTCCTCTATCTAATTTCTAAGTAATTCCTCTAAAAATAGGTATCAAGAAATTTATAAAATACCATTATTATATATTGATCAGTTACATATTAATTGACATATATGTATTCACGTTGATATCAATAATTTGATACTTCATTCAATAGTTTATATAAAATAAAAATTATATTAGAAAATTGTACTCTCAATTTAATTCAAAATTTTCAATGACTTTTATTGTTGTAGACTTGTAGTTGTGCAGGCTATGACTTTTGTGTTAAAATAGGGTACACATGATTCTGATTTCACCTTAATCATGTACCGCTAATCATAAATGGCCATCTCTAATCATGTACAAGTACAACTAACCAATTACTTATCAATGAGTATAGACACCCCATCGAAAATGAAAAGGAAATATTCCCAAACACTATTTCAAGAAATATATTTCAAATGAATACTCGTTTCGTTTGTTTTTTTAACGAACCAGCGAAAGATTCATTAAATTATTGAAACTTAGCCGGGATAAACTTCTAAACTATCGACTACAATTTGATTGTAAAACCAAAAACAAACTAAACAAATAATCATTTTGTTTTCAGATCACTTAACACATATAATATTCAAATTCTTGAATCTAAAAATTAAAATATGAAAAAAAAATTATTGTGAAAGGTGAGCTATTACGATATCCCCATATTTCCAGATTCGATGTGAGTCTTTCAGATTTCCGAAAATACTACTCCCACCGTCCCTCTCATTTTTTACATTCCGAAGAGAGTGTCCGACATGCATTTTAAGATGCATACAAAATATAATTCCGTAACTTATTTTTAAAATTTTCTTTTCTGAATAAAAATTTATAAACATCCAATTTTTATTTAAAAACATAAAATTATGATAAAAAGTTACAGAACTATACTTTATATGTACCTTAAAATGCGTACCGCACACTCGCTCCAAAATGTAAAGAAATGAGAAGGACGGGGGAAGTATATAAACTTTTCTCAGAAAAACTACCAAAACCCATAACAGGACACGCAAAAATATCAAAATATAACACACTAATTGATAGGATATAAACAATTCTAGCTCTATTTGGCCCTGGTTAAGCCCAGTCCAACACTGATTTTAGCCTCGATTCATTTAGGCCAAGTCCGTAAATGGCCCAAACATGCGTCCTATCAAACGGTCATAACCCGAATGACACAGGGACATGTGGAGCACTAGTTATGACTAGGGACCACTCGTGATGGTGACAGCTAATGATTGCCAATGATAAGCACAATCAAGGCACACGCCAGAATATTCCTGGCACACTCTCCCACAATTTTCACCTGGACACGTGTAAAGCATCCATAAGTGTTAGGCGTCCTCATCACTTGGTAATGAGCGGTCCAGATCACAGGTACACTCCCCTATACCCTAATCATGGGCATATAAATAGTCCTAGAATGAAGGGCCTAGGGGTTGGTCACTTTTCATTCATCACTATACTATACACACACATTCACCCTCTATATTTAGATCTCTCTCATTTCTAGTCTTTACCTTCCAAAAGCTA
>PHNY01199451.1:7528-18172 GCA_003724115.2 Anethum foeniculum | reverse complement strand
AATATTGTAACTTATAAGTTATTTAGGTGTTTGGATAATTTTACTTATAAGTTAATTATAAGTTGATGAAGTGTTTGGTAAATCATAACTTATAAGTTATAATTTTTCTATTAAAAAAGTTCAAAATTTTAATATAATAATTGAATACATGAATATAAAGTTCAAAAAGACAAAATTTAAAATTTAAGTATTGAAATACAAATTTTAAATAACAAATTTGCTATTTTTTGAAAATAATACAGGTAATTTTATTTAGTTTCAGTTTAAATTAAATTAAAATAGTTTAAATTAAATTAAATTTATTTAGTTTATAATTTGTATTTTAAATTAAATTTTATAAGTTATTAAGTTTATATTTAATAAAATATAAATAATAAATATTAAGTACAAATAATGTCTGTGCATCATACACGTTTTAAATTATACTTAATAATACTCCCTCCGTCCCACGGCATGTATACATCTAATATTTGCACGCATTTCAAGGTTTCTATAAAGTGTAATTTTATATATTTTTTTAAATTTTTTTTCTGAATAAAAGTTTAAACATTAAATTTTTATTCAGAAAAAAATAAAAAATATTTATAGAACTATACTTTAAATAAGTCTTAAAAAATGTGTCAAAAAGTAACGTATAAAATTTATGGGAGAGATAGATAGTATACAAAGGTGCACAAAATAAGTTGAAAGGGAAAGTTAGGATTATCTGCATTCTGCTTTTTCCCGTTTAAACATCAAGAATGTGCTTTGACTTAATTTGCCAAACGATCGGTAAAAATTAAAACCGGCATTTAGAGCAAATGAAATGAATAAACCTGACGCCCAAACAGCCACTATATTTATTATCCACTTTGTGTCCTTTATATTATGTGTACTTCAATTATTACCTTTTATTCAATTTGTGTGCTACCGTTGTTTTGCACTAACAATATTTATGAATAGTAGAAATCTTCAAGGGTAAAATCATCAATTCCCAAATATGAATTTAAATTTATGTCATATGTGCCTTTTCTTTTTTATAAATTTTAGTTTGAATATAAAATCAAGAAGGAGCATCCAACTTTTCTTTGATGATGCTCGGTACTTGAGGGAGGATGATAAATTTTGAAGAAGAAGACTTGCATTTAATTTTTGCTTTTTGAGAAATTAATAACTTTTATATGAAAATGAAATAATTATGTATTGTCTATATATAATAATAAATCATACACTTTAAAATATTTGAGTAAAATAAAAGTAATATATTATAAAATTTTGTACTAATTACATATTAATTAATTATACGTTGATTATTATTAATGTTATAAAACCGGTAGTCAGAAACTAATCGGTAAAGGTACCGATTTAGGATTAATCGGATTTATTTTATATTTTAATTATATTTATTCAATACCCTTATTTTATTAGTTATTTATTATTTAATATATATTTTTCATATTATATAACTTATAGTTATTTAGATTTAATGGATATTCTATTTTATATCTAATAATTTATTTGCAATATAGCGTTCAAGAAAAATTCATAACAATTATGATCAAATTTCAAAAATTGGATCTTTCACGTGTATCGTAGAACATTAACCGTGAATTAATAGATAAAATCATAGATTTTTAAAATTACAAAAAAATATAAAAATTAAATAATATCTAAAATAACATTATTTTTTTGCGCCCATGGCTTCATATCCCAAGTACCATTTTCACCGACTAGATTTCATTCAATATAAACTCTTACCGTATCCATAATTCATGTAAGTTTGGATTTTGTAGAATTTTTTTATTGGTCTAAGATTGGGATTTTGTAGTTTGAAGATAAAGATCCAACAAATTATTAAGAGAGCTTGTTAAACTCACCTTCCGGTCCACGTTCCTTCCTGGGAACATATAACCTATCTAATGTAAACTAATACTATCCTAACATATATACCAATCCATTAACTACTGATATTACTTTAAAAGTTAGAAATACTACTGATACTTAAGAAATCACTCTTTATATGCAAAATAGAAGAAATAAATATTTTAAAACAAAATATTAAACAAACTTAATTTAAACAAACTAGCGGCAGTACACAAAATCAATGAAAATGGATACTTTAGATACACAATTTACATAATTAATAACACAGGTACACAAATTGCAAAAAGTCTATACTAACGTACAGTTTGTTAAAAAAAAAAAAAGGTACGTGCAGTACATTTAACTCTTTTAAAGTAGTATGTGCTTCAAAATTTTTGTCCACTTTTAAAAATTTTAAAATTGAAATTATAAATATAAATAATATTATTATGTATGAAATAAAAATAGGAAATACCGTCTGGACAATGTTTTTAATTTTCAATAACTTATTGCTTAAATCAATTTTATTAACTTCAAAGTTGAAACATACAAAGCTGTTAGATTCGGATCAATCCACATCAACAGTTATCATTTATGTTATATCACATCTCCACAAACTATAAACATAAATAAATCCGTAACATATATACTGAGTCAACTCGCTAACTGAATCGCCCACCCGGTCACGCAGCCTGACCTGATTCAAATCGGCGGTGGTGGTGGCTGTCATGGTGCTGGGCACAAACGTTCACAGCCGTCGGATGACTCAGAGGCTCCGCATAGCTGCAATCTCAGCCGTTAGATCGTCCAAGCTCAGTCTTCTAGTCTGTTGCTTAACTCTCTTCTTGGTTTTCATATTGGCTAGCCAAACGCCGTCGTTCCTCGGCTGGGAACATGAAAATTTATCTCCTCCTGATTACTACGACGTTTCGAGGTAAGTTACACGATAAACGACAAAATTTATAAGTTTAACTTATTTTAGTTATTGTTTTTCTTAAGTTGGGGTAGACTAGTAGACCATGTACAAAAATTACGTCAATCAAAATAATTCAAATATATAAATTTTGCCCTCGGGCGTATGGCAAAAAAACCGATAATAAAATTATATAGTCATATAGAGTCATGCTCGAACTAATTGTCAATTTAAAATCGACGACGGGTAATTTTAATATGCTCGTATTTATTGTTATATTTATGTTTCTTAAATGCTCAATTTATTTATGAGGTAGCATATACTAACATTTGTTTAAGTATCTTAGGTATATTTAGGAATACATTATTACCATATGGATTTTGGCTGTTAGTGAGTTACTACTGTTTTTTGAAATATTTTGATCTATATTTGCTATATTGAGAATAAATTTTTGCTAGATATTTATAATTTGATGCGTAAAAGCTTGTTTCAATTTTCAATATTTCATACCTTAAATGTGCTACATTAAACACTTGTCTTGCAATAATGATTAGTAAAACTCATGCTAGGGGCAAGTGCGAATGTTTTAATAATGAGTAGTAGATCTAACAATGTTTAGGTGACTAGGAGTGAGGAGTTTGTGCATTGCGACTTTGTCAGAGAATATGCAACTGGTTTTCTTTTCATGATTAAAATTAGAATTCCATTTATATCTCGTCTCTAGTTATGCGTTAAAAAATTACTGTTAAACAAGGATGGTCTAAATTGTCTTGTAAATGAAATGCAAAAAATGTGCTTGTTGGGTTCATGCAAATGGAATGTATTGAGAAGGTTTTCAGAGCTGAATTTGCGGTATGTGCACTGAAAGATGGCTGATAGTATATTTTTGGTTGTAGATTCCTGTCTTTTGTAATATTTTGGTTTGGAAGAACTCGATGCCATATATATATTCTTGGTGCCAGAGACTTTTAATACTGCAGGGTATCTTCTGGGAATATAGTCTCACTATAAATTCAGTTTATTAGGTCTTCGCAAATCTGTAGTTTCATATTTAAAGTGAATATTAATTAATATAAATAGCAAAGTCGATAATTAAAATTGTGTACACATGATACATACGAACTCATATATGGTTCATTTTGTGTAATGGCGGTAGTAATATTAATGGCACTCTTTACCATTTTTGCCTACTGCCAAGTATAATGACAATTTTTTTGGCTGTATGTAAGATTTTATATGGTGCATATGATATAGTCCAACTGGTTGTAAAAAGCGCATTGAGCGGATGCTTAAGCGGGGGCTTAAGCGGAATCGGAGGTATAAACGCTTGGATTAGTGCAAAATCGGATATTTTAGCGTTTAGTGAAGTTTAAACGGGATTAAGCGGATTTTGACCGCTTAAGCGAGTCTTTGACCAATTAAGTGAGAAAATTAAAAATAATTAGAAAAATACAAATATTATTTTTAAAAGAGTTGTAATTTGATATTTTTGTATATTACTCTTATTTTTTAAGTTGATTATGACTTTGTGAATGAGGATTTTATGGATTTATTATGATATGTGAATGTTATCTATTTATTCAAAAAATATTCAATATTTTTAATATATACATATTTATTTATTTATTTATAATCCGATTAATGGTCCGCTTTTAAAACCGTTTAAGTGTCCGCTTTAGCGCTTAAGCGCTAGAAGGTGATCTCACCGCTTAAGTCCGATTTGCGCTTTTTACAACACTGCTAATTCTTATTGAGGGGTGTGTGTGTAAGATGCATAAAGATTTTTTAGACAAGATTGTTGTACATAGTGATAATTAACATATTATCATCTATGCTGGCATCTACTTTGGTCTTTGGTCTCTAGTCTCTACAAAAACTTTTTTTTTTTTTTTGTAAATTAATCAGAATAACTTTGTGTTTTCCGTTTTTCTGTACTTTGTTTATTTAATAATACACATGGAAACGGAAAAAGGAAGAAGATGAAAAGATAGACTACTTCCTCATGTTGATTAATAAGCAGTCGTGTGATTAAATTCTTTTCCCTCACCTTCACAGGCCCGGACCAAGCCGAAGGTGAGCATAAAATATGTAATGTAACAAAAGACTCTTATACATAGATGATAGACCAGTATGGAAAGTGTGTGGTGTTTGTGAAGTTCTCCCCTTTACACGAACAACCCCAGAACAGAGCGAGCGAGTGTGAGCATAAGATACTTTGTGATCTAGAAACATTAATACATAGACCAGTGAAAAAGAGAAGTGTTTCGTAAGGTTTTATGTGTACTAGTTTTTGTCAGGTTTTAAAGTTAATCTTGTAATTTTTAGTTTGGTTCTGTTTATTTTTTGGACTTGGTGCGGATTCAACTGCACCATTGATACTACATAGCTTTCCCAATTTTTCCATTTATTCTTTTGTTTTGCACTACTAAAATTTGACATTATATCCTTATAATATAATATGTATAAGAGGGATCTTATCCAAATTATGGTTCCTGTACTACCAATGTTATAAGACCGTTGGATCTTGAATTAAATTGATGATAGCCGTTGGATCTAAAATAAGAGAATATTATATTTCATAATATGAACCAAAACTAAATAGGTCTTCTAAATTGAATAGATTAGTTAAGTAGGTATCCTAAATTGAATAGAATACTTAATAAAAAATTCGTAACTGTTTTTTCTCTTCAGTTTTTTGAAATTTTTACGTAAATAATACTTTTTAAATCATCACTGAATTAAAGAATATTTCGTGAGTTTCGTGTAGGTTGTAAAATCGTCAAAATCTGATTTCTAGAACTCAAAGATAGAGTTAAAATAAATCAAATGACACCCGATATATTTTTTTCTCTCTACTAACATATTTAAATTTATTTATAACTTCAAAATTTTATTAATAACATATTTAATATCTAATACTCATAATGTATTATTTAACTTTCAATAATAAATTAATATATAATATTTATATTACTAGATTTAAGTACATTATATAAAATCTAATATTTTATTTATTAATTTCAAATATATTAGATGGTCCTGTACTACCAATGTAATAAGGATCATTGGATCCTGATTTAAATTGATGATAGCCGTTGGATCTAAAATAAGGGAATATTCTACTTTTATAATCTAAATTAAAACTAAGTAGATCTTCTAAATTTAATAAATTAGTTAAGTAGGTATTAAATAGTTGAATAGAATACTTAATACAAAATTTGGTAACTGTTTTTTCTCTTCATTTTTTTTGAAAATTTTATGTAAATAATAATTTTTAAATTATCACTGAATTAAAGAATATTTCGTAAGCTTCGTGTAGGTTGTAAAATCGTCAAAATCTGATTTCTAGAACTCAAAGATAGAGTCAAAATAAATCAAACAAAACCCGGTATTTTTTTTCTCTGTACTAACATATTTAACTTTATTTATAACTTCAAAATATATATTAATAACATATTTAATATCTAATACTCATAATGCATTATTCAACTTTCAATGATAAATTAATATATAATATTTATATTAGTAAATTTAAGTATATTATATAAAATCTAATATTTTATTAGTTAATTTCAAATATATTAGCAAACACTTTGATCAAAAGTTTGGGTATAATATTGAGACTAATCTTGCAAAAAAAGGTACGTTTAATGTATGAAATTTTGATGAAGACGAAAAGAAATTCTTAGTCTACTTATTATTTAATATTATGTTCTCAACTAAACTATTGATTTTCATTAGTAAAAAAAAAAACTATTGATCTCACATTACTCTTTTATATAGTTCGTGTTCTTACTATTTCTATGAAATATTATAATGTTCTGAATTTTTAAATATATTATTATAATTATCAAAAAAATATACGAATAAAGATAACCGTACAACCGTGCATTGCACGGGTAGTAAGCTAGTTATATTAAGTTACCTAAAATCAATTAAATAGACTTTAGGGCAATTATGGTCTCAACAGTAATTACAATGGAAATTCGAACTTGAATCTGCATAAGATTGAATTGTAAAAATTGCATTCATATATGTGGTATATATTTTCCTAAACTCTGATTCATCTTTCTTACCTGGAGCCTCATTGAAGCTTTTCCGCAATATTTTTTCTACTTAGTTGGTCTTGTCTAGTTGGGTTTATTTTGGAAAAGCTATTGTAAGCACTGAATGTAAACTCTCTTTGCCATTTGAAGATCAAACTTTTATCATTAATATTTTTTCCTTATTTCTACAAGTAAAATATCAACACTTTAGATTGTCATACTATGTGGTCTTGTACAGGAAAGGATATGCTCTACTCATAAACACATGGAAAAGAAATGATCTATTGAAGCGGTCTATTTCTCACTATACGTCATGCCCAGGACTTGATTCAATACATATCGTATGGAGTGAACCTAATGCTCCTTCAGAGTCTCTCAAACAATTTCTAAACCATGTTGTACAGTCAAAGGCTATTAATGGGCGACAAATTGAACTAAAATTCGATATAAATAAGGAAGACAGTTTAAACAATAGATTCAAAGAAATTAAGGATTTGAAGTTGGACGCTGTCTTCTCTATTGATGATGATATCATATTTCCCTGCTCTTCAGTAGAACTTGCTTTTAGTGTTTGGCGAAGTGCACCAGACGCAATGGTGGGTTTTGTTCCGCGCATTCATTGGGTTGATCAATCGGTATGTCTGAGGCTTTGGTTTAAATTTATTTCTCCCCTTCCCCGATTATGTTTTACCACATCTGACTTTTATGGATAGAAGCCTTTAATATATACTTTGGTAATTCTGTCAAGTAACTTGTGCTTTTTAATATTTACATTGAAAAGAAGCAAAAAAAAAAAACTCCAGTCGGTGGTAAAATGCTAAAATATTGCACTTCCGTTGTACACAAAGTAGTACTACTTTCTTTTACTCTTTTTCCTGGTATCAACCGGTGGATGCAAGATATTAGACTAATTTGCGTTTTCCTTAAGAAAGTTATTGACAACTTTGATATTTTGAAATGTAAGCCTACATACTAAGTTCCACTCTTCTTAATAATTTAATGACACCCTAGTTGTATGCATGTAATCCATCAAATTATTTGTTCCATTTCTCTAGTATTTGCCTTCAATATTTGTAAATAAATATAGTATGTAGTGCATAAATATCGACCTTCCGCACATCTTTAAATATTTAGACCTTAAACCAAACCATTATGTCCAAGATACTGTTACACTGTAATTCTACTTCCTCCCCTATACTTCTCGATCCGTCTTGAATGCAGAAATTTTGAGAGTTCTAATTTAGTTTCAAATACAATCCATTAATTAAAAATATTGCATTTGGATTAAATGGAATCCTTTTTGAAATTTGTTTAAATTCTTCTCCTGTTAGTTAAGTTAATAAAGAATTATCCTATTCCGTGTTGATAATCTTTTCTCTAATTAATACTTCCATGTGATTCACTGTCCGGTGACTAATCATCTATCTGAATTTATGCATGCATGTCTAGATTTGGAACCGTAAGCTTGAACATCTGTAGTAATACTGTATACTTGGCATTTCCCTGTCTTGAGTAACTTCCATTAGAATGTAATTTGTCTGATATACACTTTGTACAGAGAGGCAATATGAATCAGTTCATTTATGGAAGCTGGTGGTCTGTCTGGTGGACGGGTAGATACAGTATGGTACTCTCCAAGGCAGCCTTTTTCCACAAAAAGTATCTTAGTTTGTATACTAACAAGATGCCCGCATCTATAAGAGAATACACCACAAAGAACAGGTTTTCTCCTAATTGATGAGTCCTATCACCTACTTTTTTTGTTTGTTCATCATTATTTTTATAACTTGCAACTCAACCTGAACGAAAAGTTAATACATCAATTTTTCTGAATGGATGCACCAGGAATTGCGAAGATATTGCGATGTCTTTCCTTGTTGCAAATATTACTGGTGCACCTCCCATTTGGGTTAAAGGTAAATGAACCTTCAGCTTAGTCTTTTATTACTGCAGTATATTATGTAGTACTCCCTCCGTCCCTCTCATTTCTTTACAGTTTTTTTCTCATACTCGGCACGCATTTTAAGGCTATTATAAAGTATAGTTCCATAATTTATTTTTAAAATTTTCTTTTTTTGAATAAAAATTCAAACATTATATTTTTATTTAGAAGAATTTTTTTTTTTTTAAATAGTTTAGGGAACTATAGAGCATTAGAATGCGTGTCGAGCCCCCGTCCCCCAATGTAAAGAATTGGGTGGGACGGAGGGAGTACTTTTTTTTTACCATTGTCATCCTCTCTTTGACTAAAATCAGTCCATAAATTCATGACAACCCATGTCTTAATGACACAAGTCATCAAGGACTGCACATCATTTAATCACGGTATTATTGTAGGTAAAATTAATGAAATCGGGTCAACTGGTATCAGTAGCTTGGGTGGTCACATCGAAAAGAGGACGGAATGTGTTAACAGATTTGTTGCTGAATATGGACGAATGCCTTTGGTAGCAACATCTGTGAAAGCCGTTGATAGCCGTGACACCTGGTTTTGGTGATGGCAAAAGTTTCATCCTTTTTGACTGGTGCAATTTCCACTCTTTAGTAGGATCATTAAACTTCCATTAGTCCTCAATTGCTAGTATTTTTGGTGCTGTAGGATATAGTATGTATTATTTGTAATATGAGTGAACGGCTAAATATATTTGTGACATAGGTTAACTAAACTGTTCAACTTGTTTGTACTATGTAATTGTAACGATGCCTCAAACCCAAAATTTTGTGAGAAGAATAAAGCATTTGTTTTCTGTAGTCACATATTAACGGTGCACAGCAGTTGTTTATATGTTCTCCCCCTCATTAACACCCCTATGAATGCCTAAAAAATTCAATTGTGGAATAGTTGATCCTACAAAATTATCTTAAAGTCTGTGGTATTGAGCTTATTTCGCCAAGTCAATTTCAACATATGCGTCCTTATGTTTGGTTCAGCATGTCAATCTTTGACGATGTATATTTGAAATTCTGCATTTACTTTTCATAGTTTCAGTTCCAGATAAAAATGTGAATTTTGGCCTTTTTAGGTTCTGTAGGTTGACATAAAAATTTGCTTTGCAAGTTTGAGGAAGACATATTGACATGATCAAGTGAGAAGTAAAACAAGTGTAATGGCACATTAACAATCACTCTTAGGATGAACATATTAGTCAGGATAAACATTTTAAAGTCCCGTGCACTTTCAGGAACTGATGATACTGATCTTAACCAAGTCAAAAAACATTATACACAATGTCACACACTACTCATATTACTTATATCAACCCAACTATATAGGATATGACACCATATTATGTGTAGATTACTTGCCCCTGCTTGACCAAATAGGATAGTTGCCCCATCATAGCCATCTGCCTCTAAATGGCCTTATTTTCTTCAATCCTCTACAAAATCGTCAATCAACTACAAAATTCACTAATATAGATATAGTCAAAGTGCTTGCTGTTCTTGTCATGCCCCTAATAGTGCCAGATAGTCGATGATGTACTATTCTTGAGCATGAAGCTGGTTACGAAGATGTTAATTTCTTTACAACGCCTTGCTGTTATTCTGAGATGTATCAAGGGGAAAACATGTTTCTTCTCCACCGGTGCTCGACTTCTATTTCTTTACAACGCCTTGCTGTTATTCTGAGATGTATCAAGGGGAAAACATGTTTCTTCTCCACCGGTGTTCCATAAGAAGTTGGAGTATCTGGATGCATGATATGAATTGCCTGGCTCAGCTGCCATGGCCTGTATGTATTTTTCTTCTGCTCCCCACAAGTCCTTCCTCACTTTCCACAAGAAATTGGCGTAGTGACTCATAGATTCCGCATCTGGTGGTTCTACTTGTACTGCACGCTTG
>PHNY01199369.1:7847-19452 GCA_003724115.2 Anethum foeniculum | reverse complement strand
GACCTACTATTCAAATATAAATCTAATTCAAAGTATTTTTTGATGTTTTAGTGAAATTTAAAATTATAAATATTAATATTTATTTTTACTTATCATTTATAATTCACTTGTTTATATTATTTATTTGATAATTAATAATGTATGAGTTCTGATTTTCAGAATTTAAACTTAGGTTAAAGATAAGTACAATTTTATTTTATAACAAAACAATTTTATCACTAACTAAAATATTATTATATATTCACAGAAATGTATGTATGTATGCATGTATAAATGTATGTATGTATGCTTGTATTTATAATCACTACATAATAATGAGTTATAGATCTATATGCATATCAAGTATGCACCAATTAATAGATTCTAATAAATGAATGATGAGTTGAAATAAATATTACATATTATCATCTAAATGATTTATACTAAATTTTTGTTTATAAAATAAATATGTATTTACTATAAATATATAATAATGAGTTGAATATAAATATGCATATTAATTACGTGTTAATTGAAATGAATAGATATTAATGATTGAAAATCATATTTAATAAATATCAATGAAAGTATTAATGATTAAATTTTTTATATAATAATGAGTTAGATATAAATATAAGTATTAAGTATGTAATAATAAATTAGTATTAATGGTTGAATGAATATTTTATTAATATTAAATAAAGCATTTATATTTAAATTTGCTCATTGAACCTAAATATTATGATTATATATAATATTTTCTCTAAAATAACACTCATGTATATGTGTGTATAAATATCTGTGTGTGTTTTTCATATTAATTTGAAATAATTTTATTATGAGTTAGAGTTTTAAAAATATTAATTAAGTAACTATCACTAAATATTATTGCAAAAAATATATTCATATACTAATTTGAAATTATTGTTATGAAGAGTTATATATGATTATAAGTACGAAATATGTAAATATTTATGAAGTAAATTAAAATTTTAAGGATATTAATGAAGATATATAATTTAAGTCTATTTTAATATAATTATGAGTTGAACATAGATGTAGGTATTAAATATGTAATAATGAATACATATTAATGAGAAGAATATTTTAAACTAATGGAAATACTAATTACAAAAATTTTTCATATAACAATGATTTAGATATGAATATAAATATTAATTGTGCAATAACGAATGTGTATTGATGATTGAAATGAATATTTTATGTATTAATGAGTATTTATGATTAAATTTGCTCATTGAACCCCTAATTTGTGGTACTATATATAATATAGATGTTGATTTCAATTCAAGTAACTAGAGTTAATATTTGTTAAACTTGAGTTAAAATTTCCGTAATATAATAAAATTTATTGGGATATTTTGTGAAAAAATAAGTTCATAGATTAATTTGAAAAAAAATTACAAGTTCATATCTCTTTTGTGTGCAAAGTATAATGAAAATTAAAATTACGCCATACAAGTTACTGAAAATGGCATTTAGGTAGACTGTTAATTCGATAGACGTATACTTCTGTTGTGTTGTATATTCAAATGTCAAACACAAAACCGAACCCATTAGGATTTCTGTATTTCCGTGTTCGTATACCTTCGTTTTCGTGTCGTTCTCATGTCGTGTTTCGTGTAAAATTAGATTAAATATAAATATAAATAAATAAATGTAAATATTAGATTTTTAGGTAAAAAATTTACAAAATTATATGAAATAAATATTTAAGTCATTTATACTTACAACATTATAAAATTATGCATTATTTTAAAAATAAATGTACATATATTTATTATATATATATATATATAATTATAAATATACATATTTATAATAAACATTTAATTAGTCGTGTCATGTATCTAAAGTGTAAACAAAACATACACTATATTTCGGTCATGTACATTATGTTCGTGTATTTTTTATATCGTGTACTTAAAATACAAACGCAAACATAAATACTAAATTTTTATATCATTTTCGTGTCTGTGTAAAAAATTACCGGGTCTACATTTGGGAATGCAAAATGCACCGAGAAAGATTGTGCCAGCCCATTTGCACCCTTTTAAATTCTTATCGGTTTTTCTTTCATGTGCCCATGGACACATGGTAAGCGCGTAAACTTATAATAATGATGGAGTTTAATTGGTGAAGTTTTTATAATAGTGGTGGACCCCCTTGCATTCACAAAAACTCCAACAATCAAACTCCACCATTATTATAAATTTCCGCGCTTACCATGTGCCCATGGGCACACAGCAGAAAAACCAAATTCTTATAGCCCTCGTTTACGCAGGTGAGACAATTGACCAAATTATATGGTGTAGTATCCATCACTGGTTTTAACTTTTGCTGGGCACTTTTTCCCCCTTTCTTTCTTATTAAGCTATTCTTCTTTTGCTAGTTCTTTCCTCAGCTATTGTTGTTATTACATACACCAGTCATCATTTTGAAGTAACGAACGTGCTATTTCCGTCTTGCACATAGTCGTTGAAGAATTTTAGCGGGAAAAAATAATAATAAAAGACGTTTTGCCATCTATTTGTGTGAATGTCTGATGATTTTGGGTGTAGTTTTATAGGATTTTCAGACAAAAATAAATAGAAAGAGTAGTAATGACGTAGATCATGACCAATCCAATTTTCGGAAAACAGCTACATTCGATTATTTTTCAAATCTAGAGTAAATTTGATTAAGACGGATCAATTGAACCTAAAAAGGTCAAAATTAAGCAATCAGTACAAGTTAGAATTAATATATCAACTAAATTTAATTAAATTTATCTTTTGATCAGCGTTAATAGAAACGATTTCATCGCATTTATTTATATTATCTTCATGTAGTGCAATAACTCTAAAAAAAAGCTGTGGGTACATCGTCTTCTTGCATATTGGCAAGTTTTTGTCTATTAAGTTAACATGACCATTTTATTTATAATAGTTTCAATATCTGGTAAAGCAACAATTTAACATGGCGAAGTCAGCACCTTCATTAGAGGATATATATGCAAACTTATCCATTAAGGATGAGGAGAAAGACGGAGTAATCGTTGGTTCAGATGAAATCATCGAGAACAAATAGACGTTTGTGCTAGCAGGGAAGTTCTTAGCAGAAAAGAACATCAATTTTAATGCTATGTAAAATGTCATGGCGTCTCTGTGGAGGTTAAAAAAGGGAATCGAGATTCACGATTTTGGGGGTTTTCGATACTCATTTGTATTTTATCATAAGATGGATCCGTAGAAGGTGGAGGAGGGAGGGCCATAGTCGTTTGAGCAGACTATGTTAGTATTTTAATGTCTAGAAAATAATGAAGCCCGCTATCGCAAGCAGATATATGGGTACATATCTATGATCAGCCTCGTAAATTCTTACCGGAGAATATATTGGGAAGCGTAGGTGCCTCTATTGGGAAATACATCAAGTGAGATCCAGCGAATTTCGATTGCATGTGGAATCCGTTTGAGCATATTAGGTTACGATGAACATTGAGAGGCCATTAAAGCGAAGGATGAAAATCAAGTGAGAGGGAGATAATTGGAGTTGGGTAAATTTTAAATATGAATGATTGAGCACATTTTATCTTGTATGTGGTATCTTAAGTCATTTAGAAAGGGATAGCAACATAGTATATGCTAATCCAGACAAGGTGATTGTACGTGCTTATGGGACTTGGTTGTGTGCTCTACTTAAACTCAAATGATGGGGAAGGACAATGGAAACAAAAGGATCAATAATAGGGAACGGAAACCATCGTAAAATGAGGTGGTCGAGTGGAGGAGAGATTCATGGACGTAGATGGGGCAGTACTAGAAATTTCAGGAGATGTGGGTGCAATCCAAATTATGCTGCGAGATATGAGGGATAAGCTCGAATCAAATCAGTTACCTATCATGGGACGGGAGATAACGTAGGGGATTCAAATTTTAATGAGCAAATTGTAATGACGTGTGAATCCAGAGAGTGGTAGCGAAGATAGTAGGACATTTTTTATGACAGAAAATGGGCATGTATAAGATAATGGGCCAAAAAATGAGTTGCTGGCAGTTTCTGGACTACATGCCCACCTATCTTTATGAGCCTTATAGCTTGGGATTACCGTGGACTGGCCAATCTACGAGCGGTTCGATTTCTAAAGAAAATTAATACTAAATTTAGGCTCGAGTATTATTTTTCTGTGTGAAACTTTAGTTAAAAAAATAAAATATCATAACTATGTAAGAGTTTAGGTTTTGTTGATTGTTATGTCATGATGTACAAGGTCATGGAAGGCGACTTACGCTAATATGGATAACTGAAGGCGGGGTTATGATAACAGAAAGTTGCAATAATTATATATATTTGAAGTAGTAAATGAGAAAATTGGTAGGTGGAGGTCTACAGGTATTATGGATATCAGGAAAGGGGTGAGAAGACGGGAGTCATGAAATATGTTGAGGAGTTTAGCGGATAAATCATAATTACCTTGGTGTATAATCGGTGACTTTAATGCTCTTATGAGTATGACAGAGAAACGAGGATGAAGAAGCCATCTGAGGAGCTTATTAGAGGGCTTTACTGATACGGTGAATGGATGTGGGCTAGTTGATTTGGGATATGTGGGGGACAGACCTGGGAAAAATCTAGAGTGCGTTTGAATTAGGTGCAGGAACGACTGGAAAGGAGGTTGGCTAATAAGCATGGAAGGACATATTTCCAATGGCAGAAGTTCGAGTTTTGGACATTACAACGTCTGATCATCTGCCATTGTACCTCCATTTAAATTGAAAAGTGTATATGCCCAAACAAAGGAGATTCAGGTTCGAAAATATGTGGATCAGGGAGAATGGATGCTTCAGTTTAATTCAAGAGTGTTGGAACAAGGATGCTACTAGTGACATCATGACAAAGTTGTCACATTGTTGTGTAAAGTTGAAGGAATGAGGGAGAGGTTTGATTCAGGATATGAGTAAACAATTGGTAGATTATAGAAAAAGGCTGAGAAGCTTCGATCTAGACGAGATGTGCAAAGGATAAATGAGTACAAAAAGGTATAATAGGGATACTTATGTTTATTGAAAAAACGAGGTGTATTGAAGTAACATGATAAACTATTCTGGCTTAAGGAAGGGGATCGAAACTCACATTTCTTTCATAAATTTGCATCTACCTGAAAGAATAATAATATTATACAGGGGCTTAAGAATGTAAATGGGGTATGGAAGGAAGAAAACGAAGAAATGCAGCTAATTATTAATGATTATTTCTCGATCCTATTCCAAGCATCAGTTGTGGATGCAGAATTGTCTGATAGAGAAAAAGTTTAAACATTGTTGAAGGAACATAATAACGTATTGATGATGCCTACAGATGCTAAAGAAGTGAAGGAGACAGTGTTCAGTATGCATCCGGATAAATCATCGGGACCTGATGGGTTCAGTCCGGCATTTTTTCGGAGTTATTGGACCATAGTGGGAGCAGATGTAATCCATTTATGTAAGGTATTTTTTGACACTGGAGAATTACCTATAGGTCTAAATCACACTTTTATTTTTCTCATTTCTAAGATTAAACACCCATAACACATGACTGATTTACAACCTCTATCATTGTGCAAGGTACTGACGAGAATTGTGTCAAAAGTGATGGCTAATAGATTGAAATCGTGTCTATTGTCGATTGTATCAGATAAGCAAAGTGCATTCATTGAAGGGAGATTATTAACAGATAATGCACTCATTATATTTGAGATTAATCGCTACATTCGACGAAGAACCCAAGGGAGGAATGGAGTTGCAAGACTGAAATTGGACGTATCTAAAGTATATGACCAGTTTGAATGGAGTTTCATAAGAAGTATGCTGCGTAAATTTGGCTTCCATCAAAAATGAATTGATAGAGTAATGACTTGTATAATCGCTGTCACATATAGTTTCGTGCATAATGGGGAAGTTCTTGGTGAAGTTCATCCGCGGAGAGGAATCTGCGAGGGGGACCCCATATCATCGTACTTATACATTCCGTGTCTTGAAGGATTAAATGTCATGGTTAAAAGGCATGAGGAAACAGGCCTACTTCACGGGTGCTGAATAGCTATAGGATTCCTAGTCATATCTCACTTGTTGTTTACAGATGACTGCTATATTTTTCTTAGAGCATCAAAAGTGGAAGCTATAATCATGAAAAATATTTTGGGGAGATATGAGAGATTATCAGGGTAAGCTATTAATTATAATAAGTGAAATGTTTGTTTCAGTCCAAATACTACTGTATAGGACAAAGAGAGGTTCTATACGAAGCTTGGGGTTTCTGAGATAAAAAGAGCGGGTAAGTATTTAGGCATGCTGATGTATGTTGGAAAGAATATGAATGATGTATTTGATTTCTTACAAGTTCGAGTGGTACAAAGAATTCAGGGGTAGAGTAATAAGGGCATATCAAAAGCAGGTAAGCTTTTTCTTTTGAAATCCTGATTGCAAGCTTTACCCAATTTATGGAAGAATTTATTTTTACATCTTGTATCTGTTCTCATGGTATTGAGAAAAAAATGAATGGTTTCTGGTGAGGGCATGGGCCAAGTGGGAAGGGTATAAGGTGGTTATCTTGGGATAAATTTTGCACACCAAAATCAGGAAGGGGTTTGGGGTTTAGAAGCCTAAAAATTTTCAATACAGCTATGCTAGCTAAACAGGGCTGGTGTATTCTAACTATGGTTAATCCTTTGGTGACAGATATTATGAAAGCTTGGTATTTCCCACATACAGATTTTTTAAATGCAAGTGTAGGGACGAATCCAAGCTATATGTAGTGTAGTATTATGGGGGCTCAAGATATGATTAGAGCAGGAAGTACACAAAGAATTGGTGATGGAGCAAGTACAAAGGTGTGGCAAATTCCATGGTTACCGTGTGTTAAAAATGGGTGCTTAACAACTTACATGCCGGAGGAGCTACGAGAGATTTTGATTTAGAATTTAATGGATGTATAACACAATATGAGGATTTTGATGTTATTAATGATATATGTAATGGGCGTGATAGGGAAGTCATAAAATGAATACCTATCCTAATGAGACATAAGGAAGACTCTTGGTTCTGGATTCTTGATGATATGGTACAATTCACAATGAGAAGCTGTTATAGAAAGTTGCAGGGCGAACAAAATAGTAATTATGCATTCTTTTGAAAAAAATTAGGGCCTTTCTAACTCCTAGAAAAGGTTATTAACTTCTCATGGCGAGCTAGTAAAGGCTGTCTATCTACAGCTAAAGCATTAGTAGTGAATAAAGTTGATATTAATAGAGAGTGTCCTTGGTGTCATCGTGGTATGGAGACTGATGTTCATGTACGGTTTGACTGTGATTTTGCACGAAGTACTTGGTTGGGGACGGGTTTCCAGCATCTGACATAACTGGTCAGAGATGATATGTGTTTTGATGTATTGTTTAGAGTGTTATTTACGGCTACAGAGGAATAGAGTATGCAGTACAGAATGTTGTGTTTGAGTTTATGGAATTGACGGAACAAGTAGGTTTGGAATCGAGCGAATGGTTCGGTGTTTGATGTTAAGGCTGTAGCTATGAACTTGTTAACGGACTGGAGAGCAGCTCGAAGTGGGGAAATGAAAAAACGAACCCAAAAGGGTGAATACAAGCGAAGATTGAGTAAGCCTCCCCTGAGATGGGTCAAGATAAATGTTGATGTTGCTATTTCTCATGATGAATTTATTGGTGTAGGGAGTATTATGTGTGATTCAGAGGGTAAGTTTATTGGGGCTCGGTGTAATAGTCTTGATGGAGCATGGCAACCAAAGGAAACTAAGCACTCAGTTTGAAGGAGGTTTTGTCAAAGCCAAGAATCTGTATCATTTTATATTTGAAACTGATTCAAAAGTTCTTCTGACAGCCTGCACAGGTAAACCAGGGGGGACGTATTTTGATACTATTGTTTCATAATGTGTTTATTTACCAAAGCACCTTAATCATATGCTAGTTGAGTTTGTATATAGTTCTGCGAATAATGCAGCGATGTGTTAACAAAAGTTGCACTTTCTGAGGCTCTGTTTGGGAATACTGTTAAAAATTGCTGTGTGGTTAGAAAAAGTGCTGGTGGAAAAAATGTTGTTTTAAAAATCAGATGACTATTTGGTAATATTTTTTATATGCTTATATTTTGATGCAAAAAATTAAATAAATTAATGCTTTTGGTGAGATTTAATAGTGAAATTAGCATCTGCTTCCCGCAAAAGTTGAAAAGCAGTTTTTTCCAAAAGCAAGGTGGACTTGCTTTTTCTAACCGCGGCTATTAGGCCAAAAACACTTTTCCGAAAAGCAGCTTTTAAATTTTACCAAGCAGTTTTTTAGCTGCTTTTCAGCAAAAAACTATTGTTGTTGTCTGCAACAGCAATGCCAAACACACCCAGAGTCAGGTTTCAGGGAATGGAATGCTATTCCACCGGATGTCATTCATCATGTACTTGATTTTGATATTGATCAAGTAATGCAAATACGTTTATTTAAAAAAAAAAATTAAAAAAATGTTATTGATAGATCATATTTGTAGTTTTATAATTTAATACAGTTAAAAATCATCACCTAATAAGTTCCATCACTTAATCTTGTGTTATAGACTTCAGTTAAACTCTTCAATAACTCACGTCATAGGTTCATGATAAGTATATATGTATATCCTGATTTGAAATTCTGGGGTCAGGAAAGAGCTCATCCATATGTGACAAAATTGTCAAGAACTCAAGTTCATTAGCTTGTAACAATTTGTTTTTACTTTAAAATATGTCATGCATTTTATTCAGAAAAATAAATGTGAATCTAAAATTACGCTGACACGCGTAATTTTAATCAAAAAATGTATTAATGTAAAATCTGGTGGGATTTGTGAATTTAATCAAAAAATGTACTCCTATTAATGATTTAAAATTTGAAATGAACCTGTAAGTTTCTGACTTGAACTTAAAGTATGACTCTGGTTGTCCCAACTTCAAATTTGCATTCCCCAAGAGTAATCACTGCAACGTTCACAGGTCTTGTACACTTTTTGCATTAAAAAATATGACCCTGCAACTTTATTTGTTCAAACACGGAGTATATGGTACCGGACATTGACGAAAGGAATTTTAAGAACAAGTTCAATGTTATTAGTAAAATTATCATTTGAAATTTTATGTATTTTGAAAGGATAAGTCATTCCTAGAATATTAAATGCTGGGAGGAAAACTTATCATAACCTTGTATTTTTAGGTATAGCCACATTAAATATTTGAAAAGTATTTAGGGAGGTATCAAACTCATATTGAAGTTCTGATATTATATTAAAATAATCAATTCTCCTAAATTTTTTACTAGTATATTATATATTAACAACAAAATACTGATTTCATTACTAAAATATATCTATTAATACTCAGATTATTTAATACTTGATGTTAAATTGAGTATTAACATTAACGAATGATGTTCAAGTTCAAACTAAATTACTAAGATATTTTTTCACCTTCCTATTAAAACAATATAGTAAACAACATAATTACATAACCAGTTAGTATACGAAAGTTCGATTATTCACTAATGCAATTTTTATTTGATTATGATAGTAATATTTTTTTTAAGCTAGTTTTTTACTTTTTATATAATTAAAAAGAGAAGGTGACTGGCTACCCTTCCTCAAATCCAACCCTGCACGAGAGAGTTTGTTCAACATTACAACTGCTCATGTAATGGGGAATATCAAAACACATTTTCTTGGTAGGAACAACATGGCGGGCTTTTGATTATGAGATTCTAAATCGTTTAATGAGAATGAAAATAAGAGTAGACATATATGTTTAGAATCTGATCCTTTAAAAATTCAGAATTTAAACAACATTCAAGTGATATGGAAGTAACACTTAAAAAATGCATATAATTAGGCCCTTCGGAATCAAAAATCTTTCGTGCAATAGGTATTTTCAGGTGAGGAAGATTTATATGATCACCATGTGCTGCATGTAAATGCCCCAAGTGCAGAAATTAAAAGGGTCGTTCTGAGATCGTTGGAGGTGACTTGGTCTACATAGGATCCAGCTCACATCAGAAGGAAGAAAGCAAAACAATACTCCCTCTGTCTCATTCAATTCTCTACGTTACTTTTTGGCACGCTTTTTAAGATTCCTATAAAGTATAGTTCCATAACTTTTTTTTAAATTTTTTTTTTCTGAATAAAAATTTAATGTCTAAATTTTTATTCAGAAAATTTTTTTTTTAAAAAAAAGTTATGAAACTACACTTTATAGGAACCTCGAAATACGTGCAAACAGTGCATGTATACTTATCAATGGGACGGAGGGAGTACTAAGAGTTGCAAGTAGGAGTACTATTGTAGTACTAAACATATACGTAATAATAATGTGTAAACAAAATGAACAAGCTAGCAGGGTGAGTTAACTCAACTGGAGGTAGCTAAGCTACCTAAATATCACAGCAATCAAACACAGTACCACAGTAATTAAGTTGTCAGTCAACCATAAAGTGAAGTCTACACTGAACCATTCAGTCAGTAGCTAATGTACATATCTACTTCTAGGAAACACCTCCACCTAGCTTTGTCTACTTGAAAAACCCTATGAGAGAGAATGTCTTTGTAGTGTGTGTTTCAGTGTTTGTGTGTGTTATTATATACATATTCAGATGTATGTATGTTGAGAGAGAGAGAGATGACTTGCTGCTGATTAAAGATCTGTAGGTAAAAGATCTATTTGAAAATAGTAATCTGAAACCCAGATCTGTAAATGCAGGGAAGGAAACAAAAATTGCAACTATACACACAAATATATACAGAGAGAGAGAGAGAGAGGGAGGGGGGGAGAGATAATTAGCATGAATAAAATGTTGCAGCAATGAATTAAAACAGAAAAGATGGAAAATCTAGGCAAGAAGTAGTACGTACATTGATAAATCTAGCAAAAAAGATGCTTCTTTGATTCATTATTTCATTCAGTGACTGACAACAAAAGATAAAAGCAGGGATACATATAATGATAAGCTAATGATGCTGATGAGGAAAATAAAGATAGTATTTATAAAGGTATACAATGTAATGATGATACTTTACCAAACCATAAAAAGGAAAAAAAAGAACTGGGCTAGCCTCATAACTTACAAAATCACAGACAAAGTCAAAATCCTTCATCATGACACCAATCTGCAAACTAATACTTCAACTATACTTACATACAACCCTATATATGCATATTATCATCCACATATATAGGGCTTATGAGGTCTGTTGCATATTCAATTTTTTAAATATATTTTTCCCTTCTAATGGTACTCAAAAACAAGATATGGAACAAGTATCATAAAGATCTGCTAACAAGAAAGGTAAATAAAATCATAATAAAAATTAAAACTGAGATATATCAAGGACAGTGAGATAAATAATGGTGAAAGCTTTACTGTAATAATTGATGGTGGGTAGTGGAAGAGCAGGGAAGTAATTGGGGGGAATGAAGCCTGGTCCGACAACACTTAATTCAGGATGATCGTCTTTCAGATCTATGTATTGTAGTATGGTGTGTGTAGATCCATACAGTAGTAGATCTGAAGACTAATATGTATGTGAAGATTATGATAAATGAATTAAGA
>PHNY01199311.1:1522-23752 GCA_003724115.2 Anethum foeniculum | reverse complement strand
CTCTCTCTCTCTCTCTCTCTCTCTCTCTCTCTCTCTCTCTCTCTCTCTCTCACACACACACACACACACACACACACACATATATTAATACTAGCTCTATATCTGTTGATCACTTGACCTCAATAAGAATTTTGAGGGAATTAACCAAATTCATATTTAGAATCCTGTTTATCATCACCAAGTGACCAAGTGATGATTAGATGTTTCTAAATGACTTACCATATAGGTAACTGACATTGTTGGAGGTACCATTCGGTGGCGAAGATATCTTGATTATCTTATTCTGGCATTGTGTCATGATGCAAAGACTTTTAGTGGCATGGAACCTCTTCTATTACAGGTAGTTTTACAGCGTCTTTGCAATTTGCAAGTGCACGGTGCTGTTTTCTTTTCCAACAGGTTTAGCTTAAATGTTCATTTGTACAAACCTAGTGTTCATGTTTGTTTTAGAAGGTATAAATCACCAAAAATTACTATTAGGATACAAAAATTTTAGGTTTACCCGCTATTTGTTTTAATTTTATGTGTTAGATTGTTTGCATGTCTACATTGATACACAAAGTTTTTACTTTTTTTAAAACTATAACAATTTCTCTCAAAATTTTGTGATTTATTTTATAAGATTGATAAGTAACTTTCAAGTGCATGATTCTGTTCAGATTCTTCGTATTGGTTTCTATGAAATTTTGAAGCTAGACATGCCTCCTCATGCTGTTGTTCATGAGGTAAGTTTAATCTTTACAGTATTACATCATACTCTTCTGCCATCAGAGTCTATTACACCTTAAGCTTCATCATATATATTTTCTCTGTTTTTTTTTCCATCTCTCTTAAGAAGAACTAATCCATGCATTTGACTCCATGACACATACTTATTCTCAATAAACTATATGATAGTGAGTTGTTTAAATATTACTCTTCAGAGTATACATAATAGCGGGGGTTAAATGTAGAACCTAAAACTATCCCTTCCCAGGAAGATAACCCACCACCAATATCGGACCTTCAGTGAGCATTATTTCAGCCAATTGACGAGTCCACTCAGTCATAAATCATCTTCGTCGCTCCTTGTAGAATCAATTGAAGCTCAGCAAGAGGTGGATTATATATGTAGTTTGATTATGTTCCAATATATATGGGCAATACTCTGTAAAGAACACCCTTACATAAAGAACACGGAAGAACACCATTGTAACACTTTATTTTTTTATGAAAATTGATTTGTTAATATTAGAATCACAAAATTTAAGCTTAACATATCGAATCTAGCATATAATGTCATCTAAATTGTAAAAATCTAATGTAACATATAATCCAGTATAGAATCTTATATATAGTTTTGTAACAACGAAATTATATATAATCATGTTATATTTGATCCTAGGGGTGTAAACGAGTCAAACTGTTCGTGAGCTACTCGAGCTCGGCTCGTAAAATATTCATATTCGACTCGGTAATAATCGAGCTACTTCGAGCTATTGGAATTATCCATCGAGCCGAGCTCGAGCTTCAAGTTACTTGGCTCGTAAGGTTCGCTAGCCTAATCGAGCCTTTATTATTTTAAAATTTTAATTATTATAAATATATTTTTATATAAATATTTAATATATAAATATACGTATTTAATATATTTATTCAAGTCGAACTCGAGCCGAACCGATCATATTCGAGCTTTTCTCAATATTTGGTGCAATCGATTTGAGCTTTCGAGCCGAGCTCGAACGTATCGAACTTTTTACAAGCCAGCTTCGAGCTTGAAATTTAAGGCTCGGTCGAACTTTTTAATCGAGTTCGAGCAGAGCCTGGCAGGGTTCGACTCGGCTCGGCTCGTTTACACCCCTGTTTGATCCTAATTTTTTGTTAGATTTTATTTTCATTCATAAACAAAAACTTTTTTGGTGTGAAAATTAGAATTTAAATGCAATTTTATGTAAGATTCTATGTGTGTTTTTTATTGTATTTTATGTAAGAGTGTTCCTCATGGATATATATAAACCCCTTTATTTCATGTACTCCGTCAATCCCCTGCTGTAACTTATATTTAATTTAGTGGATGAGGATTTACCTTTATTTTGAATTTACTGTTATTTCCACATGACTGCCAGCTCATCGCCAATCAGATTGTTGCCACGTGACAAATGGTCAATTTTTTCTTACCGGTTGAAAATTTGACGGACTTTACTTTTTGATTTAGAAGTGATAAACTTGAGACCCAAAATTTGCGGGTTGTAAATTTGACATATTGGCAATTATTGTCACGTTGATATTTGGGCGCTAGTCCACATCGAGCGATTGTAGTCAAACTATCTGTTTGGAAAATTTTTACAGATAGGAAAAACCCTAAAACCAAAAAATTAAGTGCGGATAGAGTGACACGACCCCCTGCATTCACATCAATTTCTGGTGCTAATCCTATCCGCGGAAATTTTCCGAGGACAGATGGTTACAGCCATTGCTTGTCAGGGAATATAACCCAATTTTAGTGCACAGGAAAACAAACTTGAAGAAATAAATAAGATTGAAATTTCAGGTAGAGTAAGCTGAACTATGTTTTTTATATCAATACTAGTAGTCGGAGAAGTGATTGTGGTTTTACTGTAAATGGTTAGGGTTTAATTGTTATCACTGCAAGCACCCATTCTTCTTGATCAACTATACAGTTTGTTGAAGTCCTGTTCTGGCTTATATATGTAATGTCCACGCATGTCGTAGTCGGAAGCTTAGTGCCATATATGTTATTTAGTCTAAACACACTGCCATGTGATGCTTCTGCAACCTTTAGTTGGCAACTGAAGTGAATTTCCTGGGCGTTACCTACGTAATTGTAGAACGTAGGGCTTGCAAAGGTTGCCCTAAGGCCTGGTGCGGGTAATATGGTCAACGGGATTCTCAGAAAGCTATTGTTGCTTAAGGTATATGCCCCCTCTTTTTTTCTTTTCTTTTTTCCTTCTGATTATTTAAATAGTAATTAACATTAAAAACTTTTACCTCAGTGGTTGCCTTAGTCCTTGTATGGATTTGCAGGAAAGCAACTCCCTGCCTTCACCTAAATTGGAAGGCAATGATCGTATGCAAGCACGTGCGCTTGCAATCATTTATTCTCATCCAGTTGTAAGTTTGGATTTGCATATTATTTTTCTATTGGCAATGGTTAGGATTTAGGCTCCATTCAGTATGAAGGACTTGAAATAATAAATATAGCACTTCTTTTTAATCATATAGATATATCACTAAAATAACCAGAAAACAGTGCTACCGGCTACTGACTGAAAGACCGTACTTCATATCGTTTCCTCTGCTAAAATAGGCTATGCATTTAAGGTATTCATTCTTATTCTATCTCAAGGTATTATTTTAGAGAAGAACATACAGTACAGCGCTGAATGTGGAATAGATATGCATAATTCGCTGTTGACTTGGTCATTGGTTCTAAAGGTATAAGCTTCATGGATGATAGAACTGTATTCATATGCTGCAATTGGAGAAGTCAACCGAATCTAACACAACACTGGAATTATATTAGAATATAATTCATATAGTCAGACCAGTCATTAGACATGTCTATTAGAGTTGCTTAATTGTCAGCTATAAGATTTTGATGGAATCAACTGAATCGCTCAACATCAGTAGCATCTTCTGTATATAATATCTAAAAATTGGCAATTTTGAATGTTTAAGATAGTTATGGTGAAAGAGGTCTTATTATAATACTTCGATTTCACCCTTGGCTAGTTTCCTTGCCCAGTATTAGGGGTTGATCATGAGATCTCAACCTTAAATATTTCTAGAAATGCGTGGTCTGTAAATCGTAAATCATGCCATTTGAATCTTCTAAAGTAACAAAGTCTCAGCTTATTATATTATACATATCCAACTGGCTTAACGTAGCATACAAATAAATTGAAAGCTTGTCCATGAACTTACATTTGCACAACCTTGTGTTACCCAAAAACGGATGGTCTAGTCTGAAAGGGAACTTGAACTGCTATAAGCTTTTATTCTAGTGTCATCATCTTCTTGTAGATTGCCGAAATTGTCAATCTGTACAGCTAAATGGGGGAAGAAGTAGAGTTGGCATGTATGGCGCTTCATCTGACAACCTAATTTAGTATCATTTTATTAGCTGGGAACATCTAACAAAATAGGGACCTATATTATGAGCTCTCATTTATCTGCACTTCTCATATATACATTGTGCAGTGGATGGTGAGACGATGGACAAAGCATTTCGGACAAGATAGAGCTATAACACTGATGACATGGAATAACAAACATCCCAGCTTTAGCTTAAGGTTTTATCATTTACATTCTGTTTCCTGTAAGAATATTAAGTTTTTCTGTACTGATGTTTAATAGATAATGATGCTTGCTTCAGGGCAAATAGTGCAAAAGGTTTTACAAGAAGTGACCTTGAGTTCCAACTTAAGATGCTGAAGGTGATCTCTAATATATTTTACCCAGGATGTTTATTATTGATGCATATAAACACGTTTTGCAGGACTAATTAGACTTTTGAGTCTGTTGTTTGTCTGCCTTTCTCTCTACCCTCCACTGCACATACACATTCAGGAACGGTCTCAACCGACTATTCCTAAGTTTGTACACATGTTTCACTCTATTTTCTTCATTAACACAGTTTTCCACATTAACTGTCATGGGTGATCAACAGAGTGATATATTTCATATAATTTCAGGTTCCCCATGAGCTCTCTCCAAACCTGAGTCATTTTGTCCGTATCAAAACTGGCCTTCAGGTATGATTTTAAATATTTGTTTCTAGTCAAAGCGGTATCTAGTAACATGAACTTTCTATGAAGTATTTCACATAGATCTTCTATTATGGACAACATATCCATATCTCAACTCCTCTTATCTTCACTCTACACCAAAATTTTATTGTTTACTTTTAGATAAAATGGGCATGCTTGTGAGAGAAGAAGACTATAGAAGTCTTCATAAAGTCTTCATAAACATGATTCAAAGTACTAATTGTTCTTTCTTCCTGTTATCAGGCAGTCATACAAGCTGGTCTACTGAAAGAAGGTTTATGTTCCGTTCAGGATGAGAGTGCAGGTTAGGTTCCATCTCCACCAACAAGTTCCTAGTCTTTTATTAGTACACATCTTGTTGTAGTCATTATGGTTTGAAGTTATAATGCAAAGGTTTACAACTTTTCATGTTATCAATGATATGTTATGCTCTTACAAAATTAGATTGTTAGTTTGGTGATCGAAGTGCTTTCATTGCTGCATTTTTTATATCACATGGACTCCACAAGGTTGCCATATTCTTAATATTGTCATATGACATGCAAATTTTTGTTGACCTTACTAATTTATATATGCTTACCAAGAATTTAAAAATGTTACATACATGTCTTTTCCACGCAAGTACTGACCCTAGTTCTACCGCAGGCTTGGTAGTTTCTGTTCTCGACCCACATCCTGGTGAGAGCATTATTGACTGTTGTGCTGCTCCTGGAGGAAAGACTCTCTTCATTGCATCCCTTATGAATGGCCAAGGTAATATGCTACAACCAGAAGCTCTAGCTAGCTGTTGAAATGATTTTTATTTGAGAAATTACCTCTAATAGTACTTTCTTAAAATTTATTGCAACTCTACTAGCTGTCTGAAACTATTTGCAAAAATACGGTATGCAATCAATTGCAACACATATTAACCTTTTTTTTATACATTTTCTTCCAAAGAGAGTTGCAATTGCGTTTTTTGGTTTATTCTGGTTTAATTCAGTTGCTTTAAGTTGCTTTTAGTTTATTCTGGTTGCAAATTATGTTTTAATTGCATGGGGTGCAATGTCGTATTTTTTGCAAATTAGTTTTGTAAGCTATGTAAGTAAACCTATTTATTACTTTTTCTTTTATCAGCTTCTCTCTGATAGACAATGCAGGAATCAAATTTAAAATCTTTTTTTTTTGTCAAAATATTTACATTTTTGCCTTTATCAGGTAGCTGTGTTTCTTACTAAGGTAATATTCCGCATCTGCGGAATGCAGAACCTAGTGATTTGTAGTTTTTTTAGTTCTATAAATATGCTGCTGGTTTCAGGTATGTTATCTGCAATCGACATAAATGAAGGCCGATTAAGGATCCTTGCGGAGACAGCTAAGTTGCAGCAAGTTGACAATGTCATAACCACAATTCATGCTGATCTTTGTGTATTTGCTGTGAGTATAATTTGTGTGTGTATCTGGGGTGTGTTGTGTGTGCAGGCATGTGTATTAGGATAAGTTGGCATAAAGTTTATTCAAGATTATTCTTTGATAAGTTGGCATAAAATTTATTCAAGATTTTTCTTTTGTTAGGTGGACAGTCATGTGAGTTTTGATAAAGTTTTACTTGATGCTCCTTGTTCAGGACTTGGTGTTCTCTCTAAGGTATGACACCACACAAGTTTATTATATGCTTCAGCTTTCTCAGATTTGGAGATGCAGTTACCATTTTTAATGCTGGATTAAGTGGTAAACATAAAATAGTAAACTGGCAATACATGGTTACTATTTGGATTAAGTGGTAAACATAAATATTTTAAACTTGTTTACCATAAATATGCTGAATTGAGTTTACTATTTTATAAAACTATTTTACCATAAAATAGTGGACATAAAATAGTTTAAAATAGTAAACTGGATTGGTAAACATAAAATAGTTTAAAATAGTAAACTGGCAATACATGTACTCATTATGTTAACTAAAGCGAGAGATCTATTTGGAAAGTTGAAATTATTTTTCAAAGTCAATATTCAGGAATGTATCTCTAGTACCAGAACAGTGAGTATATTTTCACTCAATTCAACTCAATATCTAAAAGCAAAAATGACTCGTGGAATCTTATATTTCTTGTTTTCTTTTATGGAAGAGGGCAGACTTGCGCTGGAATAGAAAATTAGAAGATATGGAAGAACTTAAATCTTTACAAGATCGACTTCTCGATGCAGCTTCTATGTGAGGCCAACTATTTTCTTTTGCTATTATTTGATGTACATAATGATGTGACTATTATTTGTTTTACATAATTATGCGAATCACTATATTCTCGAAAGAAGCAACACACTTTGTGAGCTCAATTTCTTTAAAAGTATTGTTCTAGAACGAAAGAGAAACCCCCAAATATATGATATTTGAAAAAAGGATATAAAGATCAGTCTATGCATCTAAATATCTACTTTTTTGTTTTATTCGTTCTTTTAGTTTGTTAAGCTAATTCTAGAAAGGGAAGATTCTAACATTGTCAACATCTAAACTGATATGTTGTTTAATGATGCTACTATTATAATAGTTTTCGAAAAAAGCATAAAGGACGAGCCTGCTTAAAGTTGTAAATTATGGATTTATTAGTCCTTCTGCAATTAAACACCCGCTTCCACCTTAAATGTTTAAATGTTTTATGGGGTGACGGATGTAGCCTTTATGTCAAGGAATGTTGACTGGTGCCCTCTTAAATTTATTGGGGTGGGGGGGAATTAAGTCCTGTCCTGTGCTCATTTTTTGAACTACCACCATTGATGTCATAATCCCTTACAGGAGCTAGATAGCTAGATTTGTTTGTGCTCCGGTATTAAGCACTTTGTCATTGTATCTAGTAGGTTGGTTAACCATTGGAACATGCCTGTCTCTTTCATGATATACCATAAATAGTATCATTTTACTTGAATTGTGAAGGAGAAGGATTTTTTTATCACAGTTATTCCAGTTCTGATCATTCATGTATTTCACTTGTAGATTGGTAAAGCCTGGTGGAGTACTAGTATATAGTACTTGTTCCATTGATCCTGAAGAAAATGAAGAGAGGGTGACTTCATTTCTTCACAGGCATACTGTAAGAGCTCTCATGAACATTGTGTGAATTGTTTTTAGAAGTGTATTTTTATGCTTAACCAATAAACTATTTACAAGTATATTTATATTTATACTGTTTTAACAAGTATATTAATACGCTTAACCAATAAAATATGAATATATAAAGGAATCTTAGTAAATATATAACATGGATTAAAACCACGGATTTTTTTTCAGGCACTTTCAGATGCAAACTGGTGCCTTTGTGCATATGTTGATCTGCATTTTTTTGTTCAATCATGTTATCAGTTTATCCTAGTCCTCCTGTGTGGATGTTTATAACAATAGCTTACTTTGGCATCCCTTGGTATTTATTATTGACTAAACTTCTGAATTATGAAGTTTCACCAAATAATGTTTTTACTCTCTTAATGTTCCTCTGACAACATTATGTTTTTCTCATCTAAAAAAAAATTGTAATAGTTCTATTTATAGAATTCGGTTCAAGTCTAATCAGATATGTCCTGCTGTATGACTTTTATGCAGGAGTTCTGCATTGATTCTGTGGAAAAATACGTTCCACCTGAATTTGTTACTGAAAATGGTTTGTATTTCTCTAGCCCTGTGAAGCACTCCCTGGACGGAGCTTTTGCAGCTCGTCTTCGTCGGGTTTGATTTCTCAAGTGCATGTAGTGCCCTTGATGTTTCACCTTGGTTTATCATTGTAACTTTATGTAGTTAGTAACTTTTAATACATCTTCAGGAGCCATCTGTTAATATTATTTTTAGTGTAATTAAGACAATATGCATCTCCAGATTTAGGTCAAAGTTTCAGTTTCACTTATTAGAGGGGATTTTTTTTTTTTTTTAATAGATTATTGCTCAACTTTGGAAAAGGTCAACAATTGATATTTTATGTTATTGCTCAAATTTTCTTGTCTTAATAATACACATCTCAATCCAATATCAGACCTCAGCACGTATAACACATCTAATGAGCAACCGCTACATCATAATATCGATAGGTAGTTCTAGGCTTGGTTATGCTCACTTAAATGACAAGCGAGAGTAATTGATGCAATTTAAAATCTAACTCTACCCATTACCTTTACTTGACTTGTCAAGATCATGAAGCCAAACAACTAATTGTTCCCAGGTTAGAACATAGTTTTAGGATGAAACAACATGCATACAAAGCATGACCTATTGACCTCCTAATTATAGGCGAACAAGTCTTGTGCCTAGGACTCCCAACACTGAAGGACCCGAAAATTTTCAAATTACCCATCTATGAAAGCAAAAATATGCAGGATAAGACTTCCTAAACTGATCTCCAATTATTTAGCCACAATTTGGGTGATCAGGCCAAACTGGGGAAAAGATTACATAACTGTTTCTATCAAATTCCTATCTAAGAAAGGTCTGCATCGTAAAAGGAAGTAGCGAAAAATGGAACTGAAAACATATAGGATTTATGCATCATAGGTATAGAGATAAACTATATCTCTATCCCACTTCCGAAAAATGGAACTGAAAACATATAGGATTTATGTATCATAGGTATAGAGATAAACTATATCTCTATCCCTTCCCTTTCCTTTCCAAGTAAGGTATCAAAAAGAGATACAATTTACATATCATAGATATATAGATACGAAGAAAAAGTAAAACATGAATTGAATCTGATTAGACATGTATATCAATTCACCAATTCAACAACAAAATCTAACTAAACACAACAGCGTAGATCTAGCCAAAGATATTCTTCAACAAGATTTTCGGAATTGTAATAAGGTCTGTATTCGATTTGACAATCAGAAATTTGATTTCTCACATACTTTCAAATTTGTTCAGCACAAACAGTTTTATTTGAAGTAATCGTCTTCTTTAGTGATTCTATATTTACAAGGTTCCATTTGACAAATTTTCAATCATTTCACTTGTTGCAGTCATGGTACTACGAATTTTGAAAATGCCAAAACTAAGATCTTCAACAGTCTTTTTATATTGTCAGGTAGTCATGTCTGGAGAAGTTGATACAGAGTCGAGCTCGAGTTTTTAATGAAGAAGTTATAATAGGTACCTGTCCTGATACGTACATACCTGTCCTGATACGTACAGTCAAGCTCGACTTTACCCGTGAAAGTATTAGTTCACAAATCACAAATCACAAGTCTAACCAAACTGCAAGGATATGTAATGTGAAGACACCAGTGTGAAATCTACTTAATCTAACTAACTAATAAGTAGAAAATTAATTTAAAAAAATTGAAGCACATAGCTAGACCTAGGCTGAGACCCACTAATAACTTGGTCATTCCGCCTCTGTATATACCCATGCTTAAGAAGTGGAAACTCTAAACTGAGGCAACAAAATTACATTTCTGTACACATCTCTCTTACAAATGGCACAAAGTTACTCCAGTTTTCAACCCTAAAGATTCTGTCATTCATTCTAAAATATGTGAATGACTTTACAGCTTCTGTCGGCAAATGATAACAATTTGTGTATATTTGCCTCAATCCAGCCTGCAAGAATAGGTGAACTGTAAGTATAAGAGAGGGTTTACGGTAACAAGCTGGGCCCAGACCAGTCAATATCTATAACTACGGACGTATTATGCCCTTGCCCATGTTTTTGAGTTGAAGAGCATGGCCATGTATACATTTCAAGGGTGCCAGAGTGGCCAAGATGTAATAGTCAAATTAAAATTTATTAACTAGTCTCTTTCTACACATTAGCAGAATTATCCATTAAAAAATCCTTTTACTTTTGTTTTTCCTGCCAAATAATATTGAACATAAAATAGGCTGAGGATCACTGAAAAAAAATCCTTATATATAATTTTCTTTATGTCGTTTTCTGTTTACTAGAGGTAAAAAATAACCATGGTATAATCATAACAGTATGTTCAAGTATAGTTTGTCTGCTTTTTGCAGATTCCAGATTCATAATCATATTAAGTATCATAACAGAAGAATATTTCATTCATAATTTTAAATCCAGCTAATAGTTGTGCATTTAGCCTGAAACTTGGTTTGTAACAGATAATACGTTAATCCCCTCATATTAATGTGCTCAGTGTTATGAATTTTCATACAAAAGTCGAGTCTTCTTAAAGGAGCCCATTTTGCTGCGTTGTGATGTATTCATAACTTTGTCCATATTCATTACAAAAATACATGGGTCTCACATATATGCATTTAAAAAACAATGTATACCTTATCAAACCGTTCATATGAATTTCTTCCAGTCAAATGTATTACTCTCTTTTTCGACACGCTCCTTATCTGTGTTAGATAAGAACAGAGATAAGAACAATGTAACATATAAGAACACAGTAATATCAGGATAATAAATAGCAAAACTAAAACAAATTGATCATATAAATGATCAAAAAGACTTCAATATATAAATTTAAGCCCCTATATTAAAGAGTACCATAAGGACAGGTTTTCAGCAGTCATCAAATAAACTATACCTAAACATTTACCAGCAGCTAAGATATATAGAAAAGGGAGGTCAAAAAATAACACTTCTTTAAAAGGAACATATTGAGTGAGTGTTATAAACAAGCTTGAAAAGTTAGTTTAAATTGCTCATAAGAATGACATCTCCAGATTGTTCGTGAATGCATGTGTCGTAATGTCTCACTCTAGTCTATACAGTAAACACTAAAATACATATATGCCTATATAAATGTTAATATATTATCAGAACCTTAATATGTCAAAAAATAATGGTTTGACATTTTGAAGAGGTAAACTCCACAAGAACATATCCCTTTACAAAGGGAGAAACATAGAAATCTTTTAAATATGAAAAGAATTATCAAAACATATAGGCATCAGAACTGGAGTTGAAAGATGGACTTACAGTACATTACAAATAGCTCAACTACGAATAAGGAAAATACGGGAAAGATATCCATTACCTGCTGAAGTAATCCTCCAGCACTGCAAAAATATTTTGGAGGGTTTTCACTGTCCAACATCTCAAAGCAGCTACAAGATGAAATATTAAAACCATAAAGACTTCTACAAGAAGAAATGTGTAACTAGTATAGATTGTTTAATGAATCCATTGGCATTACCGCATTAGTAAACATTTTAAGTATCAGAAAACATGATAAGATGTGGGAATATCTGTTGTTTTTGACCTAGAAGTAAAATATATACAGATTGCTCACATTATGCTTTCACAATTTTACCACTTATTATGTGTTTGGCCGGAAAGAAGGGAATAACATCGGAATAGAGTCAATCAATAAGCTATCTAGTCCAAGTTAGAGCATGATATCGATTCTTTAACTAATTCCATTCATCAAATATATTTTAATAACCTTATATTCTCTCATCTGCCCCATTCCTGACCAATTCCTTTTCTGCCAACCAATCACAATCTAGAACTTTTATCCTCTCATGCAGCACAAAAATTTGTATATATTCTGGTAAGAGAAACTATATTTATCTCCTAGACCTATGGGTAATTCAGAAAACACATGTAAAAATAATAGATATGCATAATAGTTTTAATGATTATTTAGCATTACAGAATAAAAATATATTTAAATGAGTTATGATATGACCAAATACGAGGAATACTGCAAACAAGCTTATAACATAAAAATCAAAAGCTGATACATAGGAACAAGAAAAATCATAAATGGGTCGACAGGTTCAGACTTTCCTATTGAAGTATTGATCCATCAAATATCCTCTTAGAGTTGAGGGTAAAAAAATTAACTCTCCACTATCTCAATGTACTTGAGCAGAAATTAGTAAAGAAAATAAGAAAGCAGAGGTATTAAGCTCTTACGCAATTTGCAGTGTAGCTCCATGACGAGATAACATCGATGCCAAAGGGTCGTATCCATCCCTGACAGAAGTGTTGTAATAACCGGCAGTAAGTTCGGCAGGATGGGCCATTGTCTGGAACCACCAATATATAGTACCAACCTTAGCCACTAATAAAACAGACTGTTGTTCGCTTGCTTCATATTTCTCAAACAAATTTGCTGCCTTTGCAAGAATTGCATCTGCATGACCGATCAGCTTACTACTATACCATTCCTACATGGAAAATGACAATTCAGGTTTCTGATATCCTAGCAGCATTACGAAAAACAGTTACGAGCTTGCTATTTCTTTTAAGTAATTGCTATTAATTTGGTACCGGGTGTTATTTTAAAAACAAATATAGTCATCATAATACAGCAAACTATTGAACATGCTGTGCCCGACGCTGCCAATACACACACACACACACACACACATATTTAGTATTCAGAGTAATTATAAATAGCTTATCCAAAAAAGGCAAGTATATATTGATGCAGGACAAGAACTAAAACAAGGATAGAATTATGTGGACTAACCACAACAAACCCACTGGCTCTAAGCCCTAAGGTGTTCCAACCACAGAAAAATCACTATCCCTATGATTTCTCAACAGCAAAAGAGAAGAATATGCATCGATCACAACCCATAACAAGGGAGAATAAAAAAGATTAAATTTCCTTATAAAGTAAATCCCTAAAACTTAACCACAATAAAATCCTAAAAATAAATATAAAGGATACAAAATCATTTTCTTACCATAATCTAGAATATTCCTAGAGAACAATTTGATACAATATATTTAAATTTTGTGGTAAAATACAATTCAATCTATTTCTAAGTAACAACATAAAATTGATAAAGACTAATATGTTAATTCCGTGATCCTCATCATAAATGAAATATAGGTAAAAGTTTCAACATATTTGTGGTTTAGTTACAATGGAGGAATACGAAGTCCACCCTTTGTATAATAAAATTACACTTGTGACAAATTTACAAAGAGGTTGTACAGCCCATTATATTCACTTTTTTATCGCTTCACATGCACAGAATCCAGGAATGTTTTGCCACAATCGTCAGAAGTAATAAGAACAGCTTTTTTATTCACTCGTTTAGTACACTTGCGACAATTTTTAGACACCCTATTTCATATTTTTATATTACAATTAATATCAAGTTACATAATACAGTTTACTACTTTATAATAGATCAGAAGCTCATTTCCTGGAGTTCGCATCAAGCGGTTCTATCATGCTCACAAATAAAATATGCTGTGATCACTATAGAATTTTGATGCTTAAGGCCCCTTACAGGAGTTCTTTAACACTCACAAAAGCTGGTTGGTGGGTATGTAGATTAAACACTTGCAATGAGCAGTGAAAAAGTTCAGAAAATGAAATGTAGGATTTTACGCATGTTCTGTCATGTTCTACGACATTTGTTCATTATTACCACAACAAACTATAAGCAAAAGTTTACATATAGGATTCAAACTATTGTCTGCAAAAAGAAAGATGATAGTTTAGCAAAAAAAAAAGACCAAGGGATTTTTTATTTAAGCATGTTATACAGTTTTATCAGTTTCAATTAAAAGAGATTTATAAGTGCAACTGCCATCATCAAGTACAAGATTAGCTATCTGTTGATTAAATATAGGAGCATCTAACAACTCATACAACAATACATGACACATGTGGATATCAATTAACATCATATTTTAAATAAGAAGGTTCCTGAGCAATCACTCAGCCAATAAGTGAAGCTCAAGCAAGAGTTAAGAATTTTTAGCAAGTTCATTTCACTATAGATACAACATGAAGAATGGACAAACATCAGAAATTTTCAATATCTTTAAAAGCTCCAATCAGATATTACATTGACAAAAGATGTAAATCGTGTACCACTAGATATATATTAATACTTAATAAAGAGAAAATTTTAATATTTATAGACCAGGGTCAACTTACAAGGAAAAACTGACCATAGTCAGATAGAAAACTTTCTTGTCCCTCTTCAAAGAATGGGATCCCAAAAGGAATGCTGTTATAGCCCCCAGCATTTTGAGGACCCTTGTTTCCCCATTGAGGCTTCCCTACCTGGCACGCAGCCCTCTGTAAATCTTCCATCCTTAAGAAGAAAATAACTTTATGAGGAACGACGAGCAGTTTAACTAGATTTCGGCAAAATAAACTTTTCAACTTACATGTACTTGTCATAACACTGGAACTCTCCAATTCCAGGGAATTGCCATCTACCATCACCAAAGGGATGAGAAGGATACCTGCATGTGATGTCTTTAATATTTTCTTCCAAGTAAATCGTCCTTTAATCTTTAAACAGGAAAGTACCTAAGTTCTCCACATGGACCAAGACCAACACTGATTTCTTCTATTAAAGTCCCGATCATTGATCCAAATTTGTCCACAAAACTAAACATGAAGTCTTCATAACATTGTAGGGCAGTCCGTCCACCAAATAAAGGATAATGGTCCACTCCTAAAGTCAGATAATCACCATTGATATTTCCATTCCTATCTTGATAAAATATATCCTTATTAATATTACCAATCTGGGAAAAAGAAGCAAAATAGCATCACAACGATTGTTCTAGGAATCCGAAAACCAAAAGCATGCTAATATTTCCCACACTACTGGTTCGAATATAATACCAGTCTGTATTGAACTCTGGGCATATTATAATCAGAAATAAAAGAGAGGACTCGATGGATTTCAAGAGGATAATCAATATGACCCCGCAAATATAATATATCCAGATGTGGTCAGCCTTTTAAGAACCCAATATATAAAAAATCATTTAGTATCACTATCAGTAATAACCAGAGACTGAAAACAGACCTCCATGATCCACTGTGGGAGACTAACACCGCGTCCTGGCTGCGATGAATGCTGATTTGAGTGGAAGGATAATGCCACTTGTAATTTTAACCCGACATTTGCTATTAGATTAAAAAGGTCCTCATATAAAGACCAATTATATGCCATAGGAGAAGTACCTTCGACGACCCCCCACCAAACCTCAACTGCAATACCATGGACACCTGCCAGCTTAAGTGCTTTTAAAGATATAGTTAAGGCCTTGATCCTGGAAAGGGGGGAAGCCCATAAATTACATATATAATACAGCAACGCAACAAACTACTTAAAGGGTGATATATACAGGATATACTGCTTTTGTTAATAATTATCATACAAAACTAAAATTACTTACTTCCTAATTCTTGGAACCCCAAGGGTATCAATACCAAATGAGTCTACAGGCATCATGACATATATGGGAACCCTCTTGTGCTTTGAACACTCGGATAACGTCGATCTAGATTTCTCTCGTACATCCATGCTACATAATCATATTGATATTAGTTATATCACTAGTTATCAAAAGCATCAAAATATAAATTATGTGACACACCAAATATGGGCATTATGCTATCAGTTGCAAATAATGAAAATTAAAAATGCTTAGCAAGAAAACACAAACATAATCAACAGCAACTATATATTTGAACAGATATGGAACTACCAGTCTACTTGTATGTGTATTAATTACATATTTATTAGAAAACGGAATGTAATGTATTTGTCATCTTAGGTACGAAAGCAGAGTACTAAGGGGCGTTTGGATGGATGCCCGGAATGGTAATCGGGAATGGGAATGATACGGAAACCGAAGGGGTGGAAGGGTATGATTTAACCCCCTACAAGGAATGGGGTTCCCATTCCATACACTCTAATGACTAATCCAAATACTAACGCATGGGATTGAGGTTCCGATTCACGTTAACCGGGCACATCAACCATGAACCAAACGCCCCCTAAATATAATTGACACATCAGGATGTATCAGTGGACCTTAATTCTACAAATTAGTAGACGTTGAAGTTGCGATAATAACATGATTAGTACAAGTAACAGGAGGATAAGGTATTTAGAGAGCTGGAAAGTCTGAAATAGTTGTTGATGTACATGTAAATAACATATTAAACTAGAGTCTCGCATATAAACTCATAGTAGATATGCTGTCATTTTTCCATGGAAAAGAGAAACATCATTTCTAAATTATTATAGCATCATTGCAATTTAGCAATCATGTAGTATCATTTTTCAACCAGTGGTGTTATAATTGGGGATTAAAAGCTTCATTCAATTGTATACATACACAATATTTATAGGCAGAAGTTCAAACAAAAGAAGCTGTATGTCAGTGTTATGTAAAATTTGTTACTAAAATTTCAGTTGGAGCTAACAAATAATCTGGAAAAATAAATAAAATTCTCGTGTTTCGCATAAATAATACCTGAAAATGCACTTAGTGGGAGGTGGAGGTACAGATCGCCAGCCTTTAACAAACAGAGGAATAGTAGAAAATGAAGAAGAATAAGAAGATACAAAAATATTCTTCTTCTTCTTCTTAATTATCCTTATTTTATTATTCATAAACATTCTATTTCCACCTTCCATCAAAACAACACCACTTTCCATGCACTTGCAAGCCATGACTCGCTCGCTCGCTCGATCGATCATGTAGTGAGGCTGCTATATCAATGAATTACAGTATGATCTAGCTAGGGCCTGGGCTAGCTAAAATTGGTTTGGGGGTCAGATTAGTTGGGTTTATCTAGATCCAATGGTCACAATTTATTTCACGGCTTCTGCACTCGCCCCCATAACCGTATGCCACTAATTCAGTTATGTTGTTGTTTCGCACGTGCAATCTCTTTCACTGCATTTTTTAAATTTAAAGGGTAATTAACATATTGCACCACTTTTAATATACGTGTTTTTTCTAATTGATTTTTTGTTATTTATTTTGATATATTATATATAAAATATTAATTATCATATTGATTTGCATCTTTTTAACTATATTCCGTCCAAACTGATCGTTATTACTAGCTTGAAAGAGTAAAATTGAATAATCACCGATTATTAAGAACAGCTCGCCGAGAATCCGGTCAATCAATCATCAATCAATCCACGTGAAAGAATCCCCTTCGCGGCGGGCATTGTATCTTGATACAATTCATCCACGTGAAAGTGCTTCTTGACAAAAAAAAAATCATCAATCAATCAATGGTTCGTCATCAAATTAAAGCTTATGACAGTGGCAAACTACTGCATATACTCATATAATCGTATATTTAAGATTCAACTCCAAAAATTATGGTAAACAAACTACAAAAGCCTGATTTGCTTTTTCTATAAAAACGAACACAAAACTCACAAATAAATACATGAATTGATTGCAAGTGACAAGAGAGAGATATCTATAATATCAAATTTTATGAAAAATGTCTTGATATCAAACCCCCAGTTCGAACTAAGAATCCTAAAATCGGGTTTTAATTTTTTTAACATCTTTCAGTGATTCTGAGGCTAGATTCCATTAGGGTTTAATGAAAGTTTCATAACAAATACTCGCATATTCTATTTGGATGTCACTAATACCATGAAACAATGGATTGATCTTAAGAACACCTATAAATCATAATCCTAATCAGACCACCAAATCAACCGAATTTTAAAAATTACCAAATATGAAGTTAGATATTAGAAATGGATAGAGTTTGTTATGCGCTTCGATTTGATTACTAGAACTTGAGAGTTGGATTTAATAACATCCTCAAAATTGATTTAGAATTTCGAAATTTAAAATTATGATGTGTATTTTGTTATAATCTAAACTTGAATAAAAAAAATTTCAATTTTACTTCTGCTCAAATTAACGTTATCGGTCAATTTTAACGAAATTTTGTAAAGAGGTGCAAATCAAAACGACATTCAAAGTTAAATGTGCAACTTGACAAAATACATATTTTAGTCCTTAATCGAAAAACATCAAAAAAAAGGTACAAAATGCTAATTACTTAAATTTAAATAGTTTCCAAACTAAATTGAGTATAGTTCTTTTTATAAGATTCAAGTACATTTTTTAGATAACAATGTAATTAAATAAATTATTGATTGAATTTAATTACTTTTAAAAAATATATGTAAAAGTATTTTATTCTTTTATTCATGTAGTGTTGTAAAAATCTTAAATGAGTTTACCGGCGCAACGTCCCTATAATAATTGATTAATCATAATACTAATTAATAATATAACAATATAAACTAGATTAATATTATATGTATTTATATTAGGTATTGATTGATCAATGCATATTTATTAGATCATAAACTTTAAATAATAAATGATAATTTGTATACCTAATAACTTATTAAAATATATATGACTCAAAAAATAAAACTAATGATTGATTGGATAAAGTATATTGTTCCAATTTTTTGTTATAGGTTATAAATGAGTTGATATGTTTAAAAATAGTTCATTTTTATGTTCGTAAAAAATTGGATTTAAATTCGGATTAGTTTGTAAATTATCAGTCAAATATGAACCCAATTTTAAGATGGAAAATTGTCCAAACTCCACTAATTTTGAGCTCAAGCCGCCCAATATACCTATCGATGGGATTACCGCCCAAACTACCCACCCGTTGCGCCTTTAAAGGCGGCGTATCCCTGTATTGTCCATCGAGCTCGCGCATTCCACTTTTTTGGATTTGCTCGATGTGCTAATACTTGTAATTTCTTTTATAATGTGCTTAAATTATTGGGCTCCACACCAGACCCCTTTTAACATACTAATTTGTCAATCTTCAAGCCTCATGGGATGTTGCCTATGTTGCATATTTGTTTACCTGAAGGCAAATCCAATGATTTCTGAACTTCCATACACATGCTCTTCTTTATCATCCTTCTGGCGCATACACCAGATACTATGACAATTGATGCGTATTAAACTAATACGAAACTGGTGTAAGCGTATCCAAATGGATATAGAAGATTTGCAGGTGTAACCAAATAGCAGACCCCCTTTTGCTGAGATATATCCACCTGATGCTACTATGCCTGAGGAGTATCATGTTAATACTCTTCACGAATAGGCGTATGCTCCAGATCCGCCTTACTGGGTGGCGTGTTTGGTGGTCATTTTGGGAGTTGTCTCCCGCCTACGGGTATTTCAAACACTGTTTGTTTAGCCGTGGGTATTTATGTATTTCACCCATTTTAAGATTTAGTTCATTTTATAAACTGGACTATCCGCAAACAAGTACAAGTTGATATCGTGGTTCACTAATACATACTTCTTGAACAAATATGTAAACATATAATTATATATAGGGTGCCCTTCCACAGCCACGGATGGATGGTTGAACCACCCAAAAAAATACCTAGCAATAACACATTGATGGGTATTGCAGGGTTAAATCCGAGCAATATGTCATTGCTTGGATTTTAATACCCAACAATGTGTCATTACTCGGTTTTTGATACCGAGCAATGTACCACTGTTAAATTTTGTACCTAGCAATGCTTCATTGCTTAAGCAATCTTGTTTAAATAATTTATTTAAATAATTTGAAAAATTGATTAAAATATTATTTTTTAATAAAAAAGGAAAATGAAGATATTTCTTATAATAATATCCAGTTTTATTTTTTTTTAATTTTATTGTTATTATTTAATAGGTATTGATATCAATCTTCGCGGTACGCCTTATTTGCTTAGTTGACGGAGCAATTTTAATTGATTTTTTTTATAACCAGGTGTCCAATTTTTATTGAATTTTTTATTCAAATAAACAGAAAAATCATTGTAATAACTCCAATTAATAGGAAAATTGATTAAAATATTATTTATAATAAAAAGAAAAAAATGAAGATATTTATTATCGTAATCTTAACTTTTCATTATTTTTTTAATAATTTTCTTATTAATATTTGTTAGTTATTCGAATTATTTTTTAAAATGGTAATTTAAACAAAAAATAAGCAATTTTAATTAGAAAATATTATAAAATACTAAATATTATTTCTCAAAATTATATTATAATTATTAAATGTTATATATGAGAATTATAAATATTTATTATTTTGTTTATAGAAATAAGCAATAATAGTACTAAAATTATAAAATAAAATACTAAATTACAATTTATGTCAATAAAGAATTACAAACAAACGATAAAACACAATTACGGATAAGCCCCTTCTCCATGACCCGCAATTGCTACTTGCTGAAGCAAAACACCCCGCATTATACACACATGGTAACATCGACACAACAGAGGCGACTCGCACAACCCTTCAACCCAACTGTTCTTGACGGAGGCGCCATCACGTTCTTTCTTCTTAATCTTCGATCCAACCCTTCTTTCGATAATATTATACATACACACACCATACAAACATATACATGCTCACTAGAAGAACTAGAATAATTAAATAAACTTGAAGCCATAATAATTAGAGAACTAACTTTTTCCGTGTATCTTTAGAACTTCACAAAACCTTAAAAATCATCTAAATGGTGTAAATTGAAATTAAGAGTGATAAATGGGGAAGAAGAAGAAAACAAGGAGAAAAGAAGGAAAAAATTTTAAAAACAAATTGTTGAAAAACCCTTAGCAATGAGCCATTGCCGGGTATAATACCTAGCAATGTTACATTGCTCAGTTTCTTAATTAATGTTACCACCTACAAACCAAACATTACAGTTGCAATAAATGCGGTAGTTGGGGTTACACCTAGCAATGACTTATTGTTGGGGGTATATAATTTTTTAATTTTTATTTTATTTTTTAAATGGTGCAACATGTACATATAAAATAAATAAATTCATCAGAACTTTTCAAAATCGCCTTGCGTAAAGAATTAAAAATGGGAAAAGTATAGAAAAAAAGTAAATAAGACGAAAAAAACTGTAAAAAATACCGATCAATGAGCCATTGCTTAGAAAAATACCTAGCAATTAGCCATTACAAGGTATAAAACCCTGCAATAATTCATTACTCGGGTGGCTGATCCACCGCAACCATCTACTAACGATTGAAATAAATGTGGTGGTTAGGGTGGTTACACCGAGTAATGTGTCATTGCTAGGCGTTTTTCCCTTGCAATGAATCATTGCTGGGTGTATTAAAAATTTTCTTTTTGCTTCATTTTTTTAGAAAAATGTTGTAACATATATACAAAAATTAATAAATTTATCTTAACTTTGAAAAGAGTACAAAAATTTATTTTGACTAATTTACAAATTATATAAACCGTATATTTGAATAATTAATCAAACTGTACTAAAAAACATATAACGGAAACAGTTGAGTCAACTTTCATAAATTTTACATTAAATGTTTTAGAGAAATCAACAACTAGCATTCCGACAATAGTTATTATGAGTTTCAAAGTTTTATGATTATAACTAAGTATTTTTATTTTTAATTAATTCGAAATAACTTTTAAAGTAGATAAAAGTTTATTGATGAAAAGATGTCGATTACAACTTTTGACCAACAAATATTATCTACAACTTCTATGTGTTTTAAAATATATTTCAATATTTATTAGGTTAAAAAGATACATATGTAGCTATTCTTTGTTTTAAAAAAATATGCCTTTTATTTTTAAATTTAATATATTTTCTTCGGTAATATTTTGACTAAATTGAAAATAATAATAAAGTAGTAAAACGTTTGACTCATAACACCAAAATACCTGTAACGCCCCCAAC
>PHNY01199279.1:0-21295 GCA_003724115.2 Anethum foeniculum | reverse complement strand
GGATTAAAGAATTTAAATATTCTATGTGTTAAGCGATCTGAAAACAAATCGGCTATATGTTTAGCTCATTTTTTGTTTCTTAATCAGGTTGTAATTGACAGTTCGAGGGTTTGTCTCGGCTTGGTTTCGGTTATTTATTAAATTCTCCGCTTTTCGTAAAAAAAAAATATATACCTTTTAATTTTTAGTTGGTGAAACCAGTTTTTGATCAATTTCCAGGCAGATATTTTTCTTTACTTTAAAGTTTGGGAAAATTTTGAGATTTTAGATTAATTCTTATTTATGAGTAAAATGGCTAAATTTGATTTTTATGGTTTATAATCCTGTGATAACTTATCGACTCAACTTATAAGTTCAACTTGCGATAACTTATCGACTCAACTTATAAGTTCAACTTACAACTTATAAGCTGATAAGTTGAATATTAGTGACAGTGTACTTTTTCTCAACTTATTTTGATTTTGATTTTTTTATTAATTTTAGTTTTAAAAAATATGTTTTTAAATATTAATCTAACTTAAATTTCACGAATTAAAATTATTATATTTAAAATGTTATTTATTTTACTTCATTTAAATAAAAAATTCTGACTTATAAGTAAAATTATCTAAACACTTACATGACTTATAAATATTCATCTACTTATCACTTACAAGTCAATTATTCATTTTAAGTCATAAGTTACCTATTTTACCCAAACGAGCACCTCTTACTCACATATAAAATAGTTTGCTACTTAAACTTAAAAATTGTAGATGAATACATAAAATATATTAGCAATCTATGACATTTCAAATATATTATTAAAGAAACGGTTTTTCTACCATTTGCCCATGACATATAACAAACGCGGAAATTTATAATTTTGGGCCAATTTTATTGGTAGAGTTTTTGTGAATGCAGGTTCACCACTATTTAAAGAAAAAACCAATCAAAATGGCTTAAAATTATTAATTTTCGCACTTATTGTGTGTCTATGAGCACATGGGCACATGGTAAGAAAGTTATTTGGTCATCACATAAGGGATATAATAATAGTTTACTAATATTTTTTAGTAAAAACTAAAAAGACTTAGTTCGATTCATCATAACTATAAAAATCAATTTATATTTTTTTCTAAATAACATTAACTTATACTGTTAAAAGGAAGTTAGAAACTTATAACATTAACTTACATTGTTCAAAAAAAGTTATTCGATCATCACATATCCGCTATAAATAAAATTAAAATTTGTGAACAACTTATATTTACATTAAAATTATTAAAATTTATAAAATTATTATTAAATTAAATTGACTTATTAAAAAAATAAAATCTGTTACAAGGAAAATATAATTAAATAAAATATTTACACAAATAATTTATAAAATATTTCATGAATTGCACCAACATAAAACTAGCTTATAAAATACTGTTTGAAATGTTAATCAGGTCCACTCGTAATTTTCAGTGATCAATCTATGATACTGGTGGTACAAAATTATGTTACGATGTTATCCTAATGCATGATCTTGTCCCAAAAAATATCATGTATTAAGTTCAGAATAACATCTTCAATTTTACAGGACAGGCAATCAAATAAAGGAGGATAAAATGGTAAATGTAGATAAGGTAGGTAGGTGACACAACATGTGAGCTTTCTAATGAGTGAATAATAATGTCAAACAAGGTGGCTGGCTGCCTCTAACTTTTATTCGAATAAACTAATTCTGCTTTCATATAATTCTTCCTACATTATTTCTTTCAATGTAAATATTCATATTTTGATACCATATTCTAAATTTATATTCTCCCACTAAAATCATTCACATGGAAAAAATGACAATAAACAGTTTATACATGTATGTATGTGATTTTCATACATGATATTTCTCTGTAACTAGCGAATATTCCTCCTGATATTTCTCTCTCTCTTCTTCTTGGATTAGATAAGCTGCATCAAAAAGCTTTTCTCTAAAAAATAAAGAAGAGAAGAGACAGGGGAGGCTCTGTCCCAGAAATTAAACAATTCACGTAAGTATTTGTTTTACATGTACTTATTTGTTTATGTTGTGTTGATTAATGATTAATGATTCTTGTTTTATTGGGTTTGTAACATGATTAATGATCATGATGATGATGATGATAATTTTATTTGTTTTTAATGGTAATGACAGGGGATTAAAGGAAGAAGAAGATGGGAGAAAAGATAGAGACATCGTCATCTTCTTCTTCTTGTTTAAATGGGAATGCTAATGTTAATGACAATGGCAGGATGGTAAATAAATCATTAAGTTGTAGTAAGTTTCCATTGACTTTCTGGGAGATGGCAGCTGCATCAGGTGTTGTTTTGGGATTTGGTGTTGGTCTTTCTTGTGTTTATCTCACTATGCCTCATTCTGATTATAGCTTTCTTAAGCTTCCTAGAAATCTCAATGACATTCAAACTCTCAGGTAAGCTATCCTGCATTCATGTTATTTTATGTGTGTATATGTGTTGATTTTTTTTATATATTGTTATTGCATTGCATTTTTTGGATTCTGAATTTGTTAAATTGTTGGAAAATAAAATCTTGTTTAGATTATAGTCTATGTTATTGGATAAAGATGGTACCTTTATCAAAGATCAAGAACCTTTTCTTGTGCTTGATGTCTCGATTTAGTTGGTAACTTTTTAAATAGTTTATCTGAAGCTTCTAAACGTATGCTTTTTAAATAGTCATAGAGTTGTGTACAAGAAAAATTAAACGAAGATACGGGCTTTGGAATATCCCTTGTGATGTCCTGAATGTCGGATTTTATATTATTGCAAGGAGAATGGATGCAGACACTAGTCGATTTTTTGATTTGGATGATTAGGGAAATTGTCATTTCACTGTACTTGGTGGAATACTACATTTTAGTACTATGTCAAGTTGCTTTTGGTTATTTAATTTGCTGGAATTCAATTGCTATATCTATCTGTTCTCTGTAATTAAATGATGCAGAAATCTGATTGGGCAAAATGATTAGCTAAGAAAGTATGTCATTGGGTGACTTGTTCATCAATGAGACAGAGCTAAATTGTAAAGGTTTTGTGAGGATACAAGACCAAAAGAACATGTTAAAGTTTAAAGTTTGGATTATATTGTGTGAATATTTTTAAGAAGTTTATAATACTTGTGCGTAGTTTGTAATAGAAATAACTTTAGTAAGAATGCATACTATGTGATTTTGTCATAAGATGAAAGATATAAGAGTTCATTTATTTTGCACCCTAGTTGTGCAATTGTTAGCTGGAAAAGATTTACTAGAACACCCCAGAGATATGTACTGGATTTGCAGATATGCTAAGTGAATTCCCTTGCCCCTTTTCTCAGGTCTCATTAGCCAACCAGCATAAACATTAGTTATCTGTGAATGCACCATTGAAGGTTATCATAGCTACTAACATGACTCAGAAAATTATCAGGCAGAAGTTGATGCTTATTTAAATTATTTCTTCTTTGATGCTTATGCAATAGTTTTTTCTTGTGTGTTATATAATACAAAGTTAAATGTGGTGGGTGATATAATAGACCTCCTGGTGTTCTATACTGGATTTATTGAACGTGGTTGACTTTGGTTAATTTATGTTGAGCTTTTAATATTGCTCTGGGCTTGTATGTATCATAATAAAGTATAATTATATTTCAACCTAGGAACTGATACTTAGGGATATGGTCTTTATATTTTTCCTGTCCTTGTATTTTACAAAGTATTATTAGATGTCAACAAACTGGTTAGGTAGCTAACACCTTAGTGACATTTCTCAAGTTGGACTTGTAAGTGAGGTCATTACCCCTCTATCAAACTATTTGAATGAATTTATGAAGACCCCGTATGTCTTCCAATGAAGTGAGCTAGACTGGAATATTACCACCTAGTTAACATATTAAGGAACAATAGCACCTAGTTGTATAACGTGATCTAATTTAAAACCGTTTTAGATGTCACCTATTTTTCTTATATTACTTTTTCTTGCTTTGAAGGGTATAGTGTCCATTGCTACATATAACTTAGTAACTTCTTATTTTATTTGATTCATAATTGTGTTCTTACTTTAGTTTGTTTGGTAAGAACCATTTATCTAATGTATTCTATTATAGGGATGACCTGGAGAGCTACACAAATGACTACACAGCTCAGGTTCTTACTGGATATTGCATGGTTTACATCTTTATGCAAACTTTTATGATTCCCGGTACTGTTTTCATGTCATTGCTCGCGGGATCCCTTTTTGGAGTTTCCAGAGGTGTGGCTTTAGTTGTGTTCAATGCTACAGCTGGTGCATCATCTTGCTATTTCCTATCGAAATTAATCGGACGACCTCTTCTCTTCTCTCTTTGGCCTGATAAGCTGAGTTTTTTTCAAGCACAGGTGAAATTCTACATCCTCATACACTCGTCTTTTCTGTGCTGACCAAATAATATAATCATTTGATTACTCAGGTGGCTAAAAGGCATGACAGTCTGCTGAACTACATGCTTTTTCTAAGAGTCACCCCAACTTTGCCAAATACATTTATTAATCTTGCTTCACCAATTGTCGGGATACCTTTTCACATATTCTTCTTCGCAACCTTGATTGGTCTCATTCCTGCTGCCTTTGTAACTGTGAGGGTAAAGATCTACAATTTATTTCTTTACTTTTTTGGCAGCATTTTTGGTTTCTATCAGTTTGCAGTTCATCTAAAGTTTATGCAAAGCCTTTTTCTCATTTAGAAGAGGCTGATTTAGTTCTGCTGCATCTTTGTTGATTGTGTTTCATTGTCTACAGTAAAGAGTAAAGATAAGTAAAGATAAGTAAAGAGTAAAGATAAGTAATTAATGTATGGAGGTAGAATAATTAATTATCCTAGCAGTTTCCTGAGTAAATTTAAACGTCAAACCATTACTTAATCATTTTTGTGTTTCCTGTAAACTATGATCGAACTGCTACACCGATTAGCATAAAGGACACCTCTGCCCAAAAGCTACTAACAATCCCCTTTGTAATCCAGGCGGGAATAGCTCTTGGTGACTTGCGCTCCATGGGAGATCTTTATGATATGCACTCAATAGCCACCCTGTTTCTTATAGGAATTGTCTCGGTCACTCCAACATTAATGAACAACAAGAGCAAATCATTATAACATTCTGAATGCCGGATAAGTTAGGTTTGCACAAGTGACTTCAACTTTCGGTTCACCCGGTCAAAGTTTCTTTTATACGGAGATGATTCTTTGATTTGATTTGTGGTATACGATTGATGGAGATGGTTTGGAAGGTGATGTTTGTGCCCTCGATGAAATTTCTGAAGTTAGCCAAACTCTTATGTACCATATTCACATATACTAGACTAATTTCAGTTAGCAAATGCAAGCATCAAATCCATGTTTATCATGCTTTGTTTTCACTCATTACAATGTAAATGATTCGTTAATTTAGAATGTAATTGATACTTAGCATTATTGCTTCACTGAAAGATGATTATCATACTGTTTTCAAAGAAAAGAGGTTCAGTTATGTGCATTATATTTGAATGAATAATGATGCGTTTATTCATATCAGTACTAAGTGTCTAGTTAAAGTAATTATGATCTCTAGCATTGTAACCTCGTGGATACTTAACTGCACGAAGCGATAATCAGTCTAAAGAAATGGTCTTGGCCTGGAACCATAGAGGTTACTTGAGCTGTTGAGCAGATATTATTCCGATAATTTATGTCTTTCTTCCTTTGTGAGAACTAGCGACATTTCCCTCCTTCCCTTCGTTATCACCCTTTCGTGCAGTAACTGCAGGTCTCTTTCCTCTCATTCTTTTAGCTTCAGGACTTCGCAATAAGTTTCTCTCCAAAATAATCTTATTGATTTAAAGGTCGTTTGTCTCTCAGATGGGCAGAGCTAGGCTTGGAGCGCCTGAGGGAGGCTCAAGTCCCCATTTCGCATCTTCAAGTTGCGCATCCAGTTCCACACAGTTAATAGATTACACACAGTTAACAGTTTATCTGGTAAAAACTCTTCTACCAGGACGATGGTTCAAAACTAGAGTACTTAATTTTTTGTAATTAAATCTTAAAAAAAGAAAGTTGTGCATCTTATTACGAAGAAATCAAAATTTCAGGACAGTAATATTGGCATGCCAGAACTCTCAAATTTTTTCCAAAAAAATATTGTTTGATCCTTTGTAAATTGTAAGAGCATTTCCGACCATTGAGAGTCTTACCTATATTTGTGCCATATTGGGAATGTTACTCAAAAATTCATATCTAACCATGAGAGTCCTTACCTAAATTTTTTAGGTGAGACAAAATGGTTCCCTATATTTTAGTAACCAATTTTGCTTCTCTATCTTGATGACTCATCTTTGTGTTATCGTTTTGGATCGACTTTATTCCGACATTCAATTTATAAACGATTAAAGCCAATGCAAATTTATATTTATTTATTTGCTATTTTTTTTTGAAAAATATATTATTACTAAATAGTATTTATAAATATTAATATTAATAATTTTTAAATAAATTAAATTGTATTTTGTAGAATATGGGGTAAAAGATTAAATTTAATAAATTAAATTATTTTAATTTGTATTAAATTAATAAATAAGTAATAAAATGATAATAAAATATTATTTATAAAGTTATAGGGAATCAATAAAGAATAGTATTGGAGTAAAACAATTTTTTGGTACCCTATATTTTAGAAAAATATTATTTTAATATATTTTAGGGAACCAAAATAGATTGCTCTAAGAACCTGAATTTGACTAGCTAATAAAAACGTCTCACGTATCATTTAAAAAGAATTTCAAAATTCCTTTCGGTACTTCTAACTGAGAACTTAAAGCTAGATAGATAATTACCTGTATCCTATTAAATTTAAGAAACATGAAGCAGCCTATAATTAGGAATTCTTATTTAAACAGCAGCGAGCCAAACACTTGAAAAAACCAAACCCTATACAAATCGGAATTGCATCTGGTTCTGGTACAATTATAAAGAGTAAAGCATGACACAAAACGACACCGTTGAGAGTGATTTGTAAACTGAGGCGCGTGTAATTATTTCAATCACCATTTTGTTTCAAATCGCCGACGTGGCTCACGGTGGAGAAGATCGGCCACCGAAGAAACGAATTAATCGGTAAAGTTTAAAACCTTTTAGCTGTGCTTCAACGAGAACTATGCTAAAAATGAGAATCCAACAACAAAATATTTTACATTTTTTTTTAATATGTTGCTATTTAGTATTTACTGTTCAATTGCATAACCGTTGGTAATAAGTTTTTTTTTATAGTTAAACGAGAACTATGCTAAAAATGAGAATCCAAGAACTAAATATTTTACATTTTTTAATATGTTGCTATTTACTGTTCAATTAATTTGGTACTGTTACTCTGTGAAATGTAGGATGCGTATTTTTCGTGTAATTAGAAGAAATGTGTAAAGTACAGGTAATGAATAATTCCCAAACTTTTAGCAAGTAGGATCCCGTAAATATACGTTATTGTATGATTTATTAGACTCTTAAAGCTAATAGTCAATGTAATGAACTCAATGAGCGGTATCTAAACTCTAAAGAGGAGCTTGATGTATACTTCAGTGTTACATTAGTATTAGTGCTATGGTTTGTGTACGAGGCTATTTGCAGTATGGTTATTATTTATAGCTTGCCCACGGGGTTCGAACAAAGACCCTAAAAGAATTATGTTCTGGGAAATAAAGCTATATAAGTATATATGAAGAGCATTATTTGTGATAGTGTGGAAGTAATCGATATGTTTTTTTTACAGAAGAAAAATGGTGGTTCGCTTTTTAGTTTGCTATTGCAAACTGAGTTAGTTTCTAATTCTATTGTGTTTACTATCTTGAAATCATTCAGCTCGAGCATAATTATACCATATTATATTGTTAACATGGAATCGATAGATAAATATTAATTTTAACAGAAGTTTACCCAGATCTTAATAAGGTATTGTGGATATAGAGCCTCTATGATAGCCTAATTGACTAATTTTATTTCAATCGATTTCTTATCAGTATCCATCTCCATCTTCCAGTTGCAGTTCAATTATGGAAATTCTACTTCTCAAAGTTCAGATATATCTGGTATTTGGTGCTATAATGTTTTTTCTTACTGATATTGGCTCCTGCAAGCACATTCCTATTCTTAGAGAGGTGAGTGAATCGTATTGCTTTTCCTGGCTGTTTATGTACTGTATGTGCATCTGTGTGTTTAGACATATTAACATGGTTTTCGGTTTTTTACTTGATTTGATGAATTATAAATGCTATGCTTGCAAGTTGCAGCTAGTCTGGTTCAAAGCTGTTTTATGCACTAAAATTTCTAATGTTTACAATGCCTACATATAGCTATGGGTTCTTCATATCCTTGAACTTGTATCAATGTTCTTCCTTTTAGAGATTTATTTCGGAACCGTACTTTGGGAAATACGGAAGCCTGGTTGATTCATATTTTCAAGATTTTTTAGCGCACGAAGTTCCCTTAGGCTTATGTGAAGTGTTTCAAAACAAAGTCAATTCTGCACCTAAGCTGTCTATTTTACATCGTCGTCTTATTGGTGAAGGTTCTCACCGTCGTCTGTCTACATCAATTCGATTTGATATATATCAAGAATCAGTTTCTAAGTTACCTGATCACAATTGTGAGGCCCTAATTGTTGAGAAACTGCCTTCTGGAGTCTTTGCAGATCCATTTGAACTGCAAGATCTTCTACACCGCGGTGGTAATGACCATCAAACTTTTAAAGCAACATGTTGACTATGTTTATCAAATTGTTCCTCCTCGAGGTTCATTTGTTTGATTCATCCATTTTGCACAGTTTATATGGAAGCATCTGCATTTGGGGATACAAATTTAGAGTTACCGTCAATTCAGTCAAATAGGTCCCTTGTTGAGATTCACATGGATATTGGGTCAAATGCATTAACAGGAAGCAAACATGGACTTGAAATAAATATTGAACTTCCAATACATGCCCGTTATCCGGTAATGCACAATAATTTCGTACATGATTTAAGATATTTAACTTTATAGCCAAAAATGCAATTTCCATAAATAATTTTAGTAAATTGATTCTGAAGTTTATTCTCCTTGTAGCCTCTTGGAGACCGTGGATATTCAAGAATTGAATTTGGCGAACCTTGTCTATTTACGCGCTGCAGAGTAGAAGGGAAGTCCAATCGAAGCTGCATCTTCATGTCAACTGACAACACTGCTAAAGCCATGCATGATAGTATTGTGTGGGAAGTACCTTCTGGAAACAAAAAACATGCAACAATAGTATCTTTCTTCACTTTCGTGTCTGCAGTTTTATCAGCTCTATCAATTGTCCTTGTATCTATCAGCCACTCCAACTTTGAGACAGATGATAATAAACAATCGTGAACTGCAACAATTGTTTTTACATTTTTGTTCCTTAAAAGTTTTATCTGTTAATTGATTCACATTTACTTTGTATTCATTTGAATGTGTAGACGCATTTCAAATACTTCCATTTGCTGTTCTCACCTTTGTAGTGGAAGTTTTCAAATTCATTTGCAGTGTCTAGTTAAGTTTGGAGACTGATGATATGTTATGAAATTACAAAATTTTCAGTTGTAAAGACTATTAAATGAAAGATCTAATCTTAGAAGAACTATGTTCTCTGATTAAAAATTTCTCTAATTACTATGTTTTAACAAAAGCATTCCAGGTCACTGTAGGATTAAACTTGGCAATGCTGTTTAGAAACTGCCGTCCTGTGCCAATTCAATAATGTTGTGTTTAGTTGGGTGAATGAAAATACACCTAAACTAAAATTCAAACACCCCATTTTTAGAAGATATGCTCCATGCTCCTACTCTTTTTCTTCCCAATTACTATCCTAACAAATTTGCACACTCATTTTTTTCTAAAAACATCCTCCAACTTCTATTATTTATCATTAATTTTATTCATTCCGTTACATTCTTTTCTCCCTAGCCAAACACTACATAAGGCTTCTCTTTCATCAATGGAAATGAATTTATTTTTTTTTAATTTGTTATTCCAAGCCAAGTCCAAATGCAATATAAAGACACTTCAAAAAACACAGACATCGTCTAACAAAGGACCCCTCCACATTGCAATTAATTAAAAAAATCACCCCAAGAATAAACATATTTATATTTTTTCAAAAAGAAACAAAAGGCAGTCCTTGCAAACAATAGCACTTGCTAATTACAATCAATCTTCACATCAAGTTTATGCAGAATGTAGTATTCCATCACCCACCACTTGGGAAAATGAAGCACAGCACAGACCAGCAAAGAATTCATCTTCTGTTCAAGCCCAGTCCTTCACAATCCCTTTTTCAGTTTTCAGTTATCTTTAAGAATAAGATATAAACTCTATATCAGGCTGCAAGTAGTATGATGACAATGAGAAGCACGATCGCAAAAATCACCAAGAGCAAGCATGTCTGCATTGATTATGACAAATACAATTGAGTTAATATCTGCAATAATCATACTAATGATCCAATAAAAGAGAAACATTCTTTGTAATCCTTAATGATTAAGTTGCAATATGACAAGGATTGGCCGGATTGGGCATCAACTACTTTGCATGGAATGGAAATGTAAAACTAGAACTGAACCAGCTGGGAGAACAAAAGGGGTAGGATACTAGGGTAGAACTGGCAGCAAGATTCCACGATGGAAGCAGCATGAGGACTGTATTATGATGGAGCAACATCCGCTTTCCTACTCATTATTAATACTTCAAAACTGTCCTGTATGTTAGCATCTAGCGAAAAAATGCAGATGGAAGATAGTATAATTACCAAGGATGAGTTTGATTTCTGGGTCTTTGCTGCTTTGACTAGTTGAGATTTTCCCTGAGCAGTGGCTGCATGTGCATTCTCCACATGGGATCCAATATCGTCTAAAAATAAAAATATCTTAGCATTACTATTGTAATTTTTAAAAAATCAAGATGTGATGATAATCTAATTATCATTATTGCGTAAAAAATAAATCTAACCAATCATTACTCCTTGCTCATGGACCAGAACAGCTAGATCTTTAAAAATCTCATTTACTTCTCCAATCTGATCCTGGATTTCTTGGATTCCCTGATCTCTTTCATCAATTATAGCCTCATTGAATGATATCTCATTGTCCAACAGTAAAACTTCCTGCCTGTTGAGTGAAAATCAGAAATAAAGGATGTTTAGCCATAACACACATGCTCGCACACTGATCAACATATGAGGTAACTTCAATCTCAATTTGTTTTAATCGACTTAGTAGTGCATTGAGTCCAAACCAATTGGACAAGAATAAAACTGATTCCCTTGTGCATAGTTCTACAAATGATTTTTTATGGTAATACTGAGTTTGCACTTCATTAGGAAAATAAACATCATCTTTTTAACATTTCCAGAAATGCAAACGTAGGAAGTTTAAAAGAAAAATATGACAGGCTTGGGCTTGGAATAAATCTAGAGAACACTATGACTATTGATTTCTAAATGTTAGATCTGACCAGTAAACACTTTCATGCTCACTAGCCCATTTATTCTGTTAGGGAGAAATGAAGCATTGTAACTGTGATCCATGTAGGCGCGAAACACATTCAACAAGGGAGAATGTATAAAAAAAAGCCAAAATTACCTTTTGGATTCAACAAGTAGAGCACGCTGTTCTGGATGCTTATCTGACCGTTCATCAATCTCTGCGTAGCTGGTCAAAGAATATTTTCAGACTAATAAATCAATTGAGTAAATAACATAAACTGATACAGCAAAGTTCCTGTATATACTTTACCTCGATGGGGGAACTGCTTGTTGAACAAAAGGACTATATGCTGTCTCCCTCTCAGCAGCCAGCCGCTGCGCCTTTTGAAACTCTTTCAAAACTGCTTGAAAATCTTTGGCTAATTTTGCATCTGTAATCTTTTTGCTGGCCTGCAGATATAATTGACAGCAAAGAAATTTGAACACTGCCAAAGATCATAAAAGCCGTGCGTGGTATTTATTCCACAGGAAGAAAGGAAAAGAGGGATAAAACTTTGAACACTGTTCACTGTTCTACAAGTGATGCAGTATCTTTAAGAAATACACTTTACAATTTAGATAAATGAAGAAATTTCCAAGAGCATGCACCCCAAACGCAAACAAGTTTGTCTAAAAGTAGTTGTGCTGTGAACAGTATCACCCAGAAAGATGACTTACACTGACTTCTGCATGATGATCAGTTTCACTAGCTTGCTTGAGTTTGGCTGAAGTATCCTTTACCAACTGCCCAATATGTAGTCGCGTCTTGTGCCTGCCAAAGTAGCAAATTGGGTGTAATAAGAACCTTATGAATGCATTTATTGCAATAAAAACAGCCTAATTATACATTGTGATAAAAGTAAATGAGCAACCAGTAGTGCCAACTATTAGAAACACAAACAAATAGGTCATTTTCCAGTTCCCTAGAAGGCTAGAACAAATAAATTACAGAATTCCAGTGCCTTTCATCTTCTCTTCCACCCAACCAAGGGAGATTTTGGCATTTACGATGACAGGTCGGTACCCAAGAATACATGATAATACACAGTGGAAACTACCTGTAAACCACCTAGGCGCATGCTACAGGCCTATAACAAACAAAAATGCACAGTGCAACACAGATCTCTAGACACTTATGTGCAGTTTAGAGTGCAACGAGGGAAGGAATGGAATGAGAAACTGTGAATAAATTAAAGATTAAAGAAGGATGCAAGACGACATAGTGAAATTTATGGTGCGAAAATTCTTATTTATAGGGGTTGTGGATAACATAAGTAAAACTGGGAATTAAACATTAATTTCCAAATTTTTGGCAATTGAACTCTAGTTAAAATTTGTATGCATGAAATGGAGGGAATAATTAAAATTTTGAATACTAGCCTACATAATAGTACAAACTTCACTTCACCCACCTCAACTCGATTCCTACAACCAATGGCAAACGAAATGCTGTGTACCACTTAATTGGTCCTATATCCCCATTGGAGACCACAGTTTGCTACTAACCAGATGAGTTCAACCAGGTAACGATGAGAAGATGATCAACACAAAATCTAAAGCAACTTTCTACACCTATTGTTTATTAACCTAGTTATCCAAAAGTTATTGTCTACAAGTTTTCTACGCTTATGTTCCAGTTCCCTAAAAACAAGCAGTTACTGTCTCTTTAATCGGCTCCACTTACACGAAACTGTTAAATTCACAAGTATAACAAAAAACCGTAATTTAACTTCACAAATAGAAAACATTATACGTAACATGTTAAAAAAATGGTTTGATCACCCCCCTCTCTTCACATACATAACTTAGATCACTAAACCAAAAGTTTTATACTACACTATCAACCTATGTATTACTAAATGATCTAATACAAAATCCATCACCATCAACTATTAATTCCGATAAAAGCAGATACACACATACAAATATCATAAGAACATAATCCCAAAATCAACAAGATCACCGCAACCCGTAACAAAATTCATTATCAACAAGCATCAAATCAACTCAATTACCACAAAAACCTTAAAAATAGTATATAAATATCTCCAATCAATTTAACAAGAATTTACGAAAACTCGAAAACTCACAGCTTCTCCCGGAGCTCAGGGGTATCTTTTGGCGTTCCAAGAGTATTAACAAGTCTATGAAAAGTAGAAACAGCTGTATTAATCTGAAAAATACCCGAAGCAACAGCTTGGGTCGGGTCTTGCTTCCCATTAGCAATTCCACCTCTTCGAAACCCCACGGATCGACCCGCTTCGAGATCTTGAAAACTCATTGTTAATTCTCGCACCCCTTTTTCACAATTGATCAATAAGTGTGTGTATGTGTGTTGATGATAAAACCCTAGAAAAATTCGGGGGTGGAGAATCGGGGGAAATTGAGAAAAGGGGGAATTATTGTTTGTAACAGCAAAGCGACAGATGATTTGGTATAAAGCGGTTTTTTTATTATAATACTTTTCGACCCTTGATTCATTATTTATTCCACATGTGGATCAATTAAATTACAGCTATATATTTTATGCTTTTGATTTCGATGTTTACTTTTTGCTGTACAAAAAATTTAATAATTTACACTTGTTCCGGCTAATTTATATTTTCTCTATCTCATTAAATTCTACACATTACTTTTTAACATGTTTTTTTTAAGACTTATTTAAAGTGTAATTTTTATAATTTTTTTATAAATAAAAGTTTAATATTTAAATTTTTATTTAAAAAATAATTTTAAAAATTATGAAACTTCACTATATTAAAATCTCGAAATACTTGTACAAATAGTAAATATATGGATCTCGATGGAACAGAGTATGATTTATTAATCCTGCTTTCTTGGGCCTAATCTTCGTGCATGATGTAACTCACTACTCAGAACAGAATTACACGGTTTGACTTTTATTTTTTTTGCTAACTAAACTTTTATTTAAAATAAGTATTTACTTTGTAGTCTATATGTTTATTTAATTTGTTTTGAGATAAGATTAGAAAAAACTTAAAACTTTCGTTGTGGTAACTGATTTTTTCCATAATAACTAGTTAAGATAAATATATATAGCATTCCTTTTATATTAAAATTTTAATTTCCATCTTTTTGCTCGTTGAAAAGGACACTATATCCACTAGAAATTACGTATAATAATTCTTCTTAATTGTTCAACAACGTCCCTTATGACATGATAGTTGATAATTCAATTCAAACACAAACAACAAATTTTATACCTTCAAATAAAAAAAATAATTAATAAGATTTTTAACCTATCTCAAAAATTTTACACAACAAAATTAAATTATTAATAAAAATTAACATAAACTATAACTGAAAAAACAATACAATAAATGAAATATCAATAAAAGAAATTGCACACAATAATGAACAGATTCGGACAACCATACATCACATTTATTTATTCAAGATTCCTTGTGACCTAGTTCTACTCATACACGGTATAGTATTACTGATTACTACTACTACGTTGAATAGGAAAACTAAGCTCTATATAAACTGCGACCCTATATCCCAAAGCCAAAGAGTTCACCCCTCATAGTCATAGACCCCGTGCCCAAACAACTTTACCTTGCAGCACACGCAACAATGAGTAATGTTGTGAGTGGTGATATAACGCCTTATATACTAGAGAGAGCATACGATGGGCAGTTCAGTTATTCCATCTCTTTCCGTTTCGGTGACAGGCCAGCGCCCCCGAAGCCTCCGGAGATCACTACTTTTCCTGATCTTCTGGTATGCATATGGAACTTTTGTGCAAGGAAGAAGCTTTTTGGGTTCTTGTCTGGATAGCATTCTATTTTTCCAACCACGCTCGGAATTTACATGATGCATGGACATAAAAAGAAAGGAGATGTAAGAGTCAAATATTAAGGATGTTAGTTTGTAATTTCTATATGATTCTAGATTTCAATTTATAACCTTGTTGGTATTTTGGTTTAGACAGTTTTAAGGTGTTTTTATGTATGAACGGTGTTTTTCTATATAAATTTGATAGTTTATTTACGTGCATGTCTTGTTTTTGTTTATAATACCCCATTATTGTTCTGGAAAAGAAATTATGGCTATTTATTATTTTAGGGAAGAAAATTATTGTTTATATTGATTTTTTTTTGTTTTATAATTTAATTAAGTTGTTAAAAAAATCCTTTAATGATATTTCTCACCGAGAATCAGCTTCTGTGCTTCACAAATTTGCCTTTGCTTAATTGTGGGTATCGATTGGCTGGTAATCAAAAAGGATGGATAGAAACAGGCTTGTGCATGTTCATGAGCCTACTGGAGCAGAAGTGACTAACAATACATAATGATAACATTTTGATAAGAAATACAATAAATTTTGTAAAATAACAGGTGTCCTTCAGAGTTCTTCAATTAAGAAGTTCTCATTAGAAACCAACACTTTGAGATAATTTTTCTTGTTTTTAAGTTCCCGTATGAGTTCTACTAGTATACTAGCTAATTAGCTAGGACTATAAATTCTGAGTACGACTTTATATTTCATGAGTTTTACCCGCATAAACAAACCACGTATCCAAACAAGTTTAACTGCAACAAATACAATGAGTATTAATATTGTGAATTGTGATATATCGCCTAATTTACTAGAGAGAGCATACGATGGGAAGTTTAGTTATTCGATAACTTTGCGTTTTGGCAACAGGCCAGCGCCTCGTGAGATGACTACTTTTCCAGATCTCTTAGTATGCATATGGAACTTCTGCTCAAGGAATAGACTTCTTCAAGCTGCTGTGTTTTTTTGGGGTTCAATCTGGATGACAATCTATTTTTTCCATCAACGCCCGGGATTTACATGATATATAGACATAAAAGAAAGGAGAAGTAAGAGTGAAATATCGAGGATGTTAGTTTCCAAGTTCTAGGTGTTTAAATATAATTCTTGATTTTAATTTACCCTTGTTGGTATTTAGATTCCTACAGTTTTATGGTGTTTTTATGTATGAATGGAATTTTTCAATATAAATATGATAGCTTTTTTACGTGCATGTCTTGTTTTTGTTTATGATTCCCGATTATTGTTTTTTGGAGGAAATTATGGCGGGTAATTGTTTAGGGAGGAAATTTATGGTTAATATTGAATCATGTTTTTGTTTTATACTTTTATGTGTTATTAAGCTGTTAAAAATATTCTTTCATGATTTTCTCACCGAGAGTCAACTTCTGCTTCAACAATTTGTCCTTACTTAATTGTGGATATCGATCGGCTGATAATTGAAAAGGATGGATAGAAACATCATGTTCATGCGCCTATTGCAACAGAACTGCTGAACATAGTGATAACTATATGACAGTAGGAAAGATCCTGGTTATGTTTTTGTCGATATTGACGGCTGAGACAAGTACAGTTAATTTCCCCAACGTTCGTATTGTATTTTATATTAATATCAATGTGCATAAAGCGAGGTATATGATGAATATCAAATACTTGGGCTGTTGGAGCAGTTTCCCTCATTTGAATCATATATGTTCATGTGATACCATTTGATGAAATATATCTGAAGCCCGACGGTTAGACATTTCAACGATACTTAAAACTAATAAATAATCTTCAAATAGGTTGAGTTTGATTTGCAAAGGAATGTGTGCAGCTTGCTGCAATGTAATTCTAAAGTTGATTGGGCTGCAATCGACTTCCTCATCGTAAGCAGACCTGGTCTTTATTGGTGGGAAAATGCATAGCTTCTTATGTAATTTCTAAGCAAGTATTTTTATTTTTTTTTAATCATTTCTTTTGATAAAAATGTGCACTTTTTTTGCTGGTATTCTCAACCTCTGATGTCCATTTCTGGGAATGGTTGGTTGCCTTTGGTCTTGATAGGTGGTACAACCTGAGCCCTCTTACTCTATAGTTGTGCAATAAAATCTGGTATGATTGGGTGCTTATGCAGGTTTTATGCCAATTCAGTCCAAGATTACAGGTGCTTTCTTTCAGGACATAAAGCTAATGTTTCTCTGATGGCTAATTGTGTTGGTGACTTTTCTGGGGATACACAGATTTGGAATAGTTTAGTTGATATTTCAACGCCATGGTCCGGGTGTTAGAGCAAATTTCAGGGGATTCTCTGAAATCTTAAGTCTACATGCTTGAGCATATTACTGCACTTTACTGTTAACAACAACGGGTGGCAGGGATCTAATATATTAGATTTCTGTCATCTCTCTTCTAGTTGCAGAATGCAATTCTGTTGGCATTTGTGTGCTTTGCTAATGCTTACAAGTTAGCTGCAGGTGACAGTATTTTCTTTTGTTATTGTTAGTTTTGTAGTTGGCTAGGCAGCCCTCGTATGGTTTATCTACTAGCTACTATATAATTGGAGTTCTGAATACTTGTCTGTTTAAAGTGAGTCTGGTGTTAACATATTGGTTGTCTGTTATGTTATGAATAGTTCCCTTTAAAATATGAGGGTGTCTCTCCAAAATTCAGTCATACCCCACTAAGTGCAAATTCCTAGAGCCGCCCCTGCTTCAGCTAGTCAACCTTGAATATCCTGAGGATGTGTCGGAAGGGGCAAGCAACTGTGCGTTTGTTCTAGAATATTTGTGGTTCTGGTAAGGCGATGTAGTTGGTTAAATTGCAAAGTGATTTCTTTAGTGGCTATCGTTGTTTTGGGAAATTAGATGAGCTTGCTGCATTTCTTTTAGATCTTTTTCATTTCAGTAGCTGCTGCACAGATCTATGGCCTGGATATCTTTATTGACTGGATGAGTTTGTCTAAATGTCTCAGTTTCCATAAAGACATAAAATGGTTCGAGTTTTTAAAGTGAGCCTGCGGTATTATGTTAGAAGCTGATGCAGTCTTTTATCTTTATTGCAAAGAATTCATCTTCTGTTCCAAGGACAGACCTTCACAATCCCTTTCTCAATTTCCAGTTATCTTTAAGAATAAGATATAAACTCTTTATCAGGCTGCAAGTAGTATGATGACAATAAGAAGCACGAGCGCAAAAATCACCAGGAGCAAGTATGTCTGCGTTGATTTATAACAAACACAACTGATTTAATATCTGCAATAATCATACTAATGATCCAATAAAAGAGAAACATTCTTTGTTTTTCTTAATGATCAAGTTGCAATATGACAAGGATTGGCCGGATCAACCACTTTGCATGGAATGGAAATGTAAAACTAGAACTGAACCAGTAGGGAGAACAAAAGGGAGAGGGTACTAGGGTAGAACAGGCAACAAGATTCCACGATGGAAGCAACATGAGAACTGTATTATGATGGAGCAACATCCACTTCCCTACACATTATTAACACCTTCTCAATCTAAAATTGACAATACTCTTAAGAGTAAGTTAGCATCTAGCAAAAAGTGCAGATGGAAGATAGTGTAATGTTACTAGAGACGAGTTTAAATTCCGGGTCTTTGCTGCTTTGACAAGTTGGGATTTCCCCTTAGCAGTGGCTGCATGTGATTCTCCACATGCGATCCAATATCGTCTAAAAATAAAAAATATCTTTACATTTAATACCGTAATTTTTTTAAAAACAAGACATTGAATAATCGAATTATCATTATTGCGTAATGGACGAAGTCTCACCAATCATTACTCCCTGCTCATGGACCAGAACAGCTAGATCTTTGAATATCTCATTTGCTTCTCCAATCCGATCCTGGATTTCTTGGATTCCTTGATCTCTTTCGTCATTTATAGCCTCATTGAATGAGATCTCATTGTCCAACAGCAAAACTTCCGGCCTGTAGAGTAAAAAATCAGAAACAAAGGATGTTTAGCCATCACACACGTGGGCACACTGATTTACATATAAGGTAACTTCAATCTCAATTTGTTCTACTCGACTCAGTAGTGCATTGAATCCAAATGACTTGGACAAGGATAAAAATGATTCCCTTGTGCATAGTTTTACAAATAAATTTTATGGCAACACTGAGTTTATACTTAATTAGGAAAAGAAACATGTTTTTAACATTTCCACATGCAAATGTAGGAAGTCTGAAAGAAAAATACGACAGGCTTAGGCTTCGAATAAATCTAGAGAACAATATGACTACTGATTTCTAATTGTTAAGCCTGACTGGTAAACACTTTCATGCTCACTAGCCTATTTATTCTGTTAGGGAGAAGTGAAGCATTGTAACTGTGATCCACGTAGGTGCGAAGCACATTCCACAAGGGAGCATGTATAAACAAAAGCCAAAATTACCTTTTGGATTCCACAAGTAGAGCACGCTGTTCTGGATGCTTTCTGAACGTTCATCGGTCTCGCTTTCTGCGTAGCTGATCAAAGAATATTGTCAGACTAATAAATCAATTGAGTAAATTTCATAAACTGATACAGCAAAGTTCCTATATATACTGGTATTCTGCATATATACAAAATAATAAAAACTTCAATCTTGACACACATGCAATAAAAGGTTGCTAGCTTAATGTCACCTTGACGGGGAACTGCTTGTTGAAGGGGAACTGCTTGTTGAACAAAAGGACTATATGCTATCTCCCTCTCAGTAGCCAGCCGCTGCGCCTTTCGAAACTCTTTCAAAACTGCTAAAAATCTTTGGCTAATTTTGCATCTATAATATTTTTGCTTGCCTTGCAGATATAATAAAGCCAGCAAAGATCATAAGAGCCATTCATGGTATTTATCTGTGTATTATTCCACAGATATAATACACTTTACGATTTAGAAAAATGAAGAAATTTCCAAGAGTACGCACCCGAAATGCAAACTAGTGAAGTCAAAGGTGGGTAACTAGTTGCTCTAAAACTTAAGGTGTGAGAGGCCCAACGCTACGATTGACAACAACAAACATAACCAATACCATACCAATACCAATACCAATACCAACAACAAATATTTAAATTAAATAAATGGGGGTGGGAGGACTCGAACCTGAGTCCCTCCCTAAACCGGGCTCTGATACCATGTTAAGTAACCAGTTGCTCTAAAACCTTAATGCGTCAGAGGAAGGCCTCAACAAGATCTTATACCACAACATATATTATTTAACAGTCGTATTGTAAAAAGTTTCACCCAGTTTCTGCATGATGATCAGTTTCACTAGCTTGCTTGAGTTTGGCTGAGTATCCTTTACCAACTGCTCAATATGCAGTCGCGTCTTGTGCCTGTCAAAGTAGCAAATTGGGTGTAATAAGAACCTTATGACTGTATTTATTGCAATAGAAACAGCCTATTTATACATTGTGATAAAAGTAAATGAGCAACCAGGAGTCAGCTGCCAACTATATAGAAACACGCCCATGAAGGTTATTTTTTAGTTCCCTAAAAGGCTAGAACAAATAAATTATTGAATTCCAGTGCCTTACATCTTCTCTTCAGCCCAACCAAAGGAGATTTTGGCATTTACGATGACAGGTTGGTACCCAAAAAAATAGCCCAAGTATTAACTATCAACGGCTAAACTACTCAACTCAACGGCTAAGAGGTTAGGACACTATCAACGGCTAAGAACATTCAAATAGCCCTTGATAATGACTTAACAGTATCTTGTGAATCAGAGCTGATACAATAAATGGGTTGAAGGGAATATCAGATGAAAATGGAAGCCAAGCCCAATCACTTGCACTTGGAGAACCTTGAAGAAAGAAAAAACATTCCTTTTCATACAAGAAAATTGAAGGGTTTCAAAGCAATTTGTCCAAGACAAATCTATCTAATTTGATCAAGTCACATGGGAGAAATGTAGAACAATATCTGTTGGACCTAGAAGAATGTATTAGTTTATATTCTAGCAATATTTAACTTGGTGATATAT
>PHNY01199237.1:0-11840 GCA_003724115.2 Anethum foeniculum | reverse complement strand
ACCTATGATCAATGAGATGTGATCATCTGTCAACAAACACACCAGTCTTAATGCATTATTATTGTCCCTTAATAATAATTCTCGACTAGGGATCTTTAGGAATATTGATACTATTCTCATATACTCATTTCTAAGTCACGTACTTAGAGATAAAGAATGCATATCATATTCCAAGGACATTTATTAATCTAACATTTATATCGCTGTAAATTAAGAGTTAATAAATTTATAAAAGGGAATAATCAATAGAACATAAACTCAATAATCCAAATATCTTATACTAAAACATAATAGTGTTGTCTCTGGGGCACAAACACTAACAATATATACATATATGGATATAAATCAAGGAATTGCTTATTGAACAAATTCAAAATGATACTTTATTTAATAATGATCAAAGACCAAACTAGAATTAAAATCAATGATAATTGATACTTGCTGGCTGTTGGAACTTGGAATTAGAATCTTTGATACTAGATAAAATTGAATCGAACACAAACAGCAGCAACAGTGAAGCGAAGGCGGCTTTGTTTGGGTCAATAGGTGTAGGAGTTTAGTACTTTAGTTAGGGCTTTAGATTTAGGGATAGATTCATTAACATCAGTAGTAGTAATAGAAAATAGAAATATTATATTATATTATATTATATAAAATATAATATATATATATATATATATATATATATATATATATATCAGTTAATTCAGTTTTAACCGAACCGATAGTCAGAGAAACCGAACTAAACCGATATTATTTCGGTCAAAACCGAAAAATTGAGATAACTGGAATTTTAAAAAAAATTCAAACCAATCCAAACCAAAATTCACCTGTTCGATTTTTAGGTTTCGGTTCGGTTTTGCTTAGCCCTAATTGAAGGAGATATTACTGTTAGGTTGATAATTGAAGAATATTTCCAAGTCATGGATTTGGACAGGGATATGAAAAAATAAATTCTAAGGACGCATCCTTGCCACTAAAGACGCGTCCTCTATGGTTAATGGAGGTGTTATTGATGGATTGGGTAATTTCCATGTGCTGATATAAACTTGGAGAAAGTATATGGGCAGTATGAAGTGTAAGGATGTATCCTCATCACTAAGGACGTGTCCACTATGTAAGTTACAATGATTGAAGATTGTAGATACTTCATTTGCCCCCACGGACAGAGGACGAGTCCTTTTATAGAAAACAGTTGCAGATAGCTCGACTTGAAGAATACTGTTATTTATGCAGGTATTGAAGGCTTCCAGGGGAATGCTTGATGAATGAAGAACTCCTTCCTGGGATGTACTCTAGGAAGGCAATGTATGTGGTCAGAGACCTCCAGGGGTAAACCTGTGTACTGAAGGCCTCCTCCTATAATCAATGGGTGTCCTCATTGGGGATGAGGGGTGAAAACCAGTGTGTGCTTTGGGAGCTCTGTTCTTGCTATCAACGGGTGTCCTCGTTGGAGAACTTTGGGATAATCCTGCACATAGCAGTTTACACCATAAAATCTTGGGATCACCTGTCCTACTATCTGGTGGGTGCTTCTTATTCGGGGGACAGGGATGCGTCCAATATTTGGGGTAAGTCATGGTTATACCTGCAACTACTTTGGTCAAGAAAACAGCTCGTAGCGGTTAATGCCGGATCCTAGGTTGGGTCGATGCCGTATCCGTGAAGTCCTTAGAGTATAGTTGAGCCTTGGGCCTCTGGGACTAGGCCTCATCAACGGACATTCCTAAAACTAGTCGAAAACCGGTCCAATAGGTTCTCCTACTGGGCCTCGTAATGGGAAACTTAAGTCCGTTTAGGTTTCGTGTTCCCCAAGAACTATGTGGGCTTGATTCCCTATAAATAGGGATACGTAGGCACATTGTAATGGATTGGAAGCGAGAAGCTCAGCGAGCCACCACCAAATAAACCCTTACAATCTCAGCCTCCAGTTCATTACAACCACTACACTCCAGCGACTTTTCCGGCGAATAACCACCATCGTAGATCTTGATTCCGGCGACGGACTTTGAACTTTGTTTTTTTCAAATTCCTCCGTCAACATATCTTAAAGTGGTCGAGGAAGTATATATTATATCAATCGTACTTGAAGTATAAATGAAAAGAGTGGAAAAAAGTGTTGTTTTACGAACAAAACTTGACAATGATTAAAATAAGCCTACATAAGTCTCTATACCAGAAAAACAACCCGTGCGTAACACCAACACATACACGATTACATATTCTAAAATACATATCTAATACATAAATAGTAGATATACTTATATCTAGTAGATATACTTATATCTGTTAACTACATGCCGCCGCAATGAATCTAACAACATTATACTGATACTTTAACACGAGAACGCTGAAGTTGGACCAAGATATTTTCAATTTCATATGGAACAAATTTCAATCACCTTAAACCACCTATACAAATTAAAATAAATATCAACATATTTAACTCAGATACAACCAAAACATTCGCTATCACTAGAACTGTCAAAACTTAGAAAAAAAGAAAGAATAAATATAATAAGATACATCATCGGTTTAAACAATCAATAAGTATAAAGTACTTCCAATACAATTATTTGCTGAACAGTTTAATTAAATTAAATAATTAGCGATTATATTTTTTATTTCTTACCAAAACATGTGCAATCAGAAATTATATAATTACATATATTACTAGAAAACTGATCGTACCTCACACAAGCTATTATGCTAGTTATAGGTAATGATACAAAATAATAAAACATACTCCCTCCGTCCCACCCAATTCTTTACATTGGGGGACGGAGGCTTGACACGTATTTTAATGCTCCTATAAAGTATAGTTCCCTAAATTATTTTAATTTTTTTTTCTTTTCAAATAAAAATATAATGTTTGAATTTTTTTTCAGAAAAAGAAAATTTTAAAAATAAATTATGGAACTATACTTTATAATAGCCTTAAAATGCGTGCCGAGCATGAGAAAAAAACTGTAAAGAAATGAGGGGGACGTAGGTAGTACATGATACGAAATCATGTATGACATGACACTTTAAAAGTAAATGCAATCCTGTCCAAAAATAAATAAAAATGCAACGGTTAGAAACATTGGCATTATATATATTTTTGTCCATTAAAGACGATTGCTTAGTGTTCATATCTTCTAGTTATTCAAAATTGATTGGACAATCATTAAATATTTTCATTTTCAGGGTTCAAATTCTTATGTTATAAAATACTATCAATTATATTTTTCGAAACACTAAGATAAATAGGTACTCCAACTTCTACTTCTTTATCCAGAAAAAATAATTATGTCAGAGTATGAATCGCGAGAGAAAATCTATTTTAAAGAAAGTATGCATCACATGCCAATTTTCATATGTCTTCGACACAAGTCACTAATTAAAATTTATAAGTGTATGATTCACCTTAATTATTCAATCATAAATTACTGTGATCAATTTTTATGCAGATGCATGGTATAGTAAAACCAAAAAGTTGAGTGGATAGAGTTTACAGAGACTACAAGTAATCAATTTCAGAAGTATGCTAGGGAGAAACTGGCGAAATAAATTTGTCCCTTGAATCCTCCTGGGGCCTGATAGGAAAATATGTTTTGCAGGTTTTGGTAGGGTGGTGCATTCGTTCATCTAATAATGTTTTGCATTCTTTTTTCCCTATAGTGTCATTTAGCGTCTTCTGTCGTGACACATGTATTGATTGTTTTTGTCCATAAAATTTTAACCGTATAGTAAGAATCCTACCGAAACAAATCTACTCATTCATCATTGTGTCTTCCATCCTATTATTTGCCAATAATTCATCATAACGTACAAGTCTAATCACAAAACTTTTATTATATTATAAAATATGCAAACATTATTTTTTCCATGTCATATTTCGTATTCCTCGAAGAAGTCGAACATTCTAGAATCAGTTGACAAAATAGTACTTATTCCGTCTCATTATATGTGTCTCTTGCGAAAAAAAATTATCTTAAATTACTTGTCCTCATATTCTTTCGATACAAATTTAAATGTAATTTTTGAAAATTATCCCTATTCTCATTTTTCATCGGTCTATTAGCTTTAAAAATGAATCAGTTTAAAAGAAAGCAAATACTCCATCTGGTCCATTATATAAGTCACTTTAACTTATGTGCGCCTAACTTATAAATGTTTTAACTCGATATAATAAAAAACATATTTTTTTTTAAAAAAATTGAATAAAAATATTTAATTTTAGTTTTTCTAAAAAAAAATTAAAAATAAAAATTATAATTATATATCAAAATACCTAAAATTATGTGAAACAAAGTCAAATGCTTTACATAATGGACTTATGTGAGTGAGTACTAATTCTAGTTCCCTGATCTATTAATTAAGACGCAAGAGGAAGTGCAGCAAGACAGAAATAGAATAGGTCAGGAAATAAGTTTAGCATATCGATAATCTGAAGCATCGATTCTGGTTGACCGGAGACAGTACAAGAGCATCGGGAAAGGAACAAAAGAAATTACTCCTACTGTACTACTCCTATACTAGTAGTAGCAGAAAGGAAAGGAAGAACACCAAAAATTTGACCTCTATTTTGGAAAAAGCATACACAAAAACGAGATTAAGCACATAGTAAATGATTGAAAAGGTTCCATTAATGGAAAGCTAAACTAATCTACATATATACTTGAGGAAATAAACCTGTCCTATCTTTCACTTCCCCAATTCAACTTTCGACAGTATATATTTATACGTGTGCATCTGAAGATTTTGTTATATGTAAAAAAATCACTTGCTACGACTGCTGTGGACGCATACCCTTTTGAATCAACATATACACATCATGTATATTTATTAGGTATGTAACCACATTTTTGTTTTTATGTAATCACCCAACCACTTGCACTCTAGTAGACCTAAAATGAGCCCTAGATGTTAGTAAAAGATCAGGCAATGGATTAAAATTAGCTTTCACTTCATATTTATATCCACCCCCTTCCTTCTTCTGTGACGTCCCTTAAAAGTAACATGGTGGTGTCTCCTCCCTGATCTCCACTTTCTTTGCTTTTTACTTAAAATTATTTTTTATTCAATTTTTTGTTTTTTTTCAATTTTACTTCTATAAGTAGAGCCAATTCATCATGTCCAGTTCACAAGTTGAAGCTGCAGTTCTTGAGGAGCTGACTAGCTAGATTTGCTTCTTCTTCTTTTCTTTACTCAACTTTTAGGTCTTGAAATTAATTAATTTACCTCTAGATAGAGAATGTATGTAGAAGACCTTAGTTTTTCGAAAAATTCTGATTCGTTTAGGTCTTGATTGCTCTACAACTTAGGGTTGCAATGCTTTCCTCCAGCACCAGCAACATTACCCACAATGAACCCCCATTTCAAATTCCTTCGATTCTCGGAACCGAGGATGATACTTTTGTTCAACAAGATGTCACTACACAGGAACACTTCTTCCCCAATGTCGTAAATGTTGCTGATTTTCCACTTTTGCGTAATTTAAATCATCAAGATATTAGTATCAATCTCGATCATAAGAACAATGTGGGTTTGGATGGGAATGCCCTTATTTGTGACCCTTTGTTAATAAACTTACTTCATCCTCGGTGGAAGAAACCTGAAGCTGTTATTAACAAACACAGGCATAGGAAAATTGTCACAGCTCAAGGTTCGAGAGACCGGAGAGTAAGATTGTCAATCCAAATTGCACGCCGTTTCTTTGATCTTCAAGACACTCTAGGTTATGACAAAGCAAGCCAAACCATTAATTGGCTCCTCGACAAATCGAAGTCAGATATTGCGAAGATAGCCAAGATCAAGCAAAGCCGCTGCAGTAATATTGCTACAAGTGAACTGGAAAAAGATATTGAAGGTGCTGGAATTGGAGATAGCTTAAAAAGAAATTCATCGCTAAGTAGTAGTACTAGTACTGGTAGTGTTGCCAAAGCGCTCGAGATCTCAGTGCAACAACAACATTCTATTTATCTTGCAAAACAGTTGAGGGCCAAAGCAAGAGAAAGAGCAAGAGAAAGAACAAAAGCAAAAATGTCAGTTAAAAAGTTCGTTGAACTACAGAATTTAGGTTCCGATTTTGGGCCTATAATCCCAAACTCATGGCATCAATTGAGCTCCTATAAAATGATGCCCTACTTCAATAGTGAAAGGAGACATTCAATAGCAGAATCGACTTCAACCACAAAAAAGTTGAATGCACTTCAGAACTTCACAACTTATCAGCAAAACTTTACGAGCTCAAGACAAGTGCCATCATCTACGATTATTACTGAGAACTGGGAAATAAGTAACAAAGTTTCACAGGAGAGTCCATCAGCAACAGGTATAAAATTTATTATATCCCATATTTTTTAAGATCTTCAATTGGAATCAAATAAACTCTATTCTGGTTGAAACATGTGGCAGGCTATGGGAGTTACATATACGACTGAAGATCACTGCATTTATCAAAAATAATTTTTTATGAACGAGCATTACCAGAGCAATGTAAGTGTGACATTTATATTTTTCGTCTTCTATAAATGTAATAAAGCCTGATTGATTGGGATTATTTCCTTTACAACGCTACATCTAATTCTCTGAGACTGATCTCATCTGAAAAATCTTACTGATTATTCACATGCCATGCGTACGTTTCTGCTGAGTATTAGAATTGCATATACCTAAAGCAATATATTGATACTCAGTGTGTGTGAATTGAGTGCTGCATTGTGTTAATCTATAGGGGTATTCCAAAAAGAAGAACACATATAGCTGTTTTAACACAACTAACATCTAACATACAGATATATAAGTTGCTGAATTAAATAGAGAAACTAGCCAAGATTGGAGGCCAACTAATCGTTGAAGATCAGAGAGTTCTTTTATTTTTGGAAATCATAACACGGACATACATATTGTTTTGAAGAATGGCAAATATAAGATATATATTGTACTACTAAATTCTACTAAAATTTGATAAATCAAAATTACTACATTTCTCATTCTTAGGAAATTATTTTTTAAAATCAGATTAAGTGGTTGCTGAAAATTTCAGAGACATTGTAGTGTCTGATTAGCTAACTAGTGACAAGCATCTTATTACACAAAGCAGCATGAAAGCTAGGGGTGAAGGATGAGAATTAGCTAGCTGGGGTTTTAACATTTAGGGATTGTAGCTAATTACGAGTTGCTCTTGTAAGCGTTCTTGATTCTTACCAGTAAAGTATAGCAATGCAGAATGATCTTGTAAGGCTAATTCATTAGAAAGAACTCTATATTCAAACCCTGAAAAGTTCACACTTTAGACTAGAGTAGATTTTATTGTTTAAAAGTTATTAAAATTGGAGCTCTTTCAAACCAGAAGCCGCAGCTTGATAAGCCAAATTGTGATAAACTTCACATTTAACTTCTTAATTAAATTCATGCTGGTTGCTAAACCTCCGCTTGTTGAAGCATTTATATATAATTTTGAGGTCTAATTGACTGTCAAAGTTCAAAATTGTCAAGTCAAGCTCACTGGAATTGCAGGCATTTGATAGAAAAATGGTTTTATGGATATTTCAAATAATTTCTGGATTTTAATATGGTTTAAGTGTCTAGCAGAGGTATTAAAATTTCCCTTTCCTGTAAAATGATGATATTTAGTACTTCGACTAAAAGCAGTGTTCTTGATTAAAGCCAAGATGCAAAAGTCTAGTTCTCATCAGCTGGCTTTATTGCAATCCTTTACTTGCTAGGTTTCATTTGCCTTTCATATGTACATTATAGATTCCCATTATTATCAAACTTAAAAAAAACTAGTATAGCGTAACGTATGTATAGCCACCTAAAATGGCGCTCTTAATACAAATATTAATTTAGAAGCTGGAAGATTAGCATCTATCTGGAAGCTAAACTTAGGTACATGTACAACATATAAAATGCTTCAAGAACCCTAAGGACGCATCAAGAGGATTACTGCACATGCTATTACCTATGTTCTGCATATATAAGTTGTAGAATCTTTGGGGAAATAACCAAATATTTTAGTGTTGGATTTCCACATTTTTAGTTTACTTAGATTCGTGTTTCTGAAAATATTTTGTGTCATTTGAATATTATAAAAAAAAATATGAAAAATTGGGAGAAATGTTCAATTTGAAATTAATTCTTTTCTATTAAAAGTAGAAGTCATTTTCTGTAAATTCTTAATATATATTTTCCAAGAAATTTAAAAAAAAGCATAAATTTATGAGTTCGAATATTTCTGAGGTTGTTTGATTTATTGTTGAAAAATATTTTTCTAAAACTAAACCGATCCTGAAAAATTGTAAAAAAAATTATCGTAAACGAACGGAACCTTAGCTAGCTATTTATATCATATGTAAGATATTTTTATTTTCGGTTTAATTTAACCCATTTTGGTTACTTTTTTACAATAATGATAAATTTTTGCATTTTTAAAATCCCCATGATCAGAATCATCCAAAACTATAAATTTCTCACTTATTGTACATGAATGAGCACCCGGTACAAAAACCCTTTTACTTTTTAGGGACCGAAGTGTGTGGTACAGGGAATGGCTACCTACTAAGTATAATTCACCAACACAGCCTAACATATTACTAGCTTGGAGAATATGTAGTCTGGCACTACACCTTTTTTGTACAATAAAAATGATGTTTTTGATCATATCTCATACTTTTTACTGTTCCAAAACATTTAGTTCAGAGTTACAACTTACAATCCTGAGTTCCTTTATATGCTAGTAGAGTTCCTTTATATGCTAGTAGTACGTCAGTAACATATCATTAACTGAAAAGCCAAAAAGCATCTCCAGAGACTCCCGTTCTTTATTTAAATATAAAATAAAATATTACTCCCTTAGTCCCAATAATTTATTTCAAATTAGAAGCATCGTATTTTAAAATATATATAAAATATAATTTTAATTAATTTTTTTAAATTTTTTTTGACTAAAAACTAAATATTTAAATTTTATTTTAAAAAAATTTAAAAATTTGAATCTATATTTTGTATACACGTGCTACTCTGTTTCAAATATTAACAACCTATCGGGACTGAGGGAATATTTATCAATAACTTAATTTAAGTTCATCTCCAATAATTTTTTTATATTTATTTTTAATGATTTTTTAATTACTATGTGTAATTTGAATTCATATAATATAAAAGATGATGAAGAGAGAGAAAATTATTTTTAATAAAAATGTTATATAATACTCCCTCCGTCCCTCTCATTTCTTTACATTTTGGAGAGGGTGTACGAGACGTATTTTAACGTACATATAAAGTATAGTTTCATGACTTTTTATTACGATTTTATATTTTTAAATAAAAATTGGATGTTTAAATTTTTATATAGTAAAAAAATTTTAAAAATAAATTACGAAACTATACTCTATATACACCTTAAACTACATGTCGGACAGTTTCCGAAATATAAAGAAATGAGAGAGAGCAGTGAGTATTACTTAAACGTGGGAATGAGTATATGAAAAGTGAAAACAGAAATGACAATCAAGGAGGTACCGAGAATTTCATAGTGCAAAGAAGTTTATTTCCTAGGCCTGCTTTTAAATTTTAAGTGAAGAGCTCACTTAAAAATCTATTGAAGATTCTCCGATTATTAATGTTCTAAACAGCTTTATGTAATTATTTCCTCCGTCCCACCCAATTTTTTATATTGGGGATGGAGGCTTATAATTTCTTAAATTATTTTACTTCTTTTAAAATAAAAATATAATGTTTGAATTTTTATTTAGAAAAAAAAAGTTAAAAAATAAATTATAAAACTATATTTATAGAAAAAAATGGTAAAAAAATAGGTGGGACGAGGGAGTATGATTTATGACCTAAAGTTTGCTGGATTTGTTTAATAATGACTATAGTATATGCAGTGAGAATATGAAGCAGGCCAGGGGTGGATTTAAAAATATTGAAATTCTAGGTACAGTTTATAATATGCAATGCATGATGAGTTAATGATATACGTTGAGAATTCTGCCTATGCTGTCATTTGGTCGATCGTCCTTTTTGGTGCATGGTTGCTCTATTAGTATGTCTGTTTAATAAATTAATAAACTCCAAGACTAGTATTGTTGTCGTATAATTTTCGGCTTGAGCGAGAATAAATTTTTATCAGGCTGCTTAATTTGTACGTGAACTTGGATGATATATATAACTAAGCATAATAACTCCTTTTCTATAATTTTATAATTTTTTGTGTAAGATATAATATTATTTTTTTATTATCTATTTCTTAAAAAAAATATGTAGCATCTCGAGCAATATGATTGAATGAGTGAGTGCAAGTAGTGTTCGTAAATGTTTGTGTACGAAAGACTACAAGTTAATACATATAATTAATTTGCAAGATGTTCACGTGAAACAAACTAAAACTTAATATATTAAATAAATTGGTTTTGTACGCCTACCAAAAGTAAGTTTTATATTCAAATAATATTGAAAATTTTACACGTTTAAATATCTGTCACAATTTTGTAAATTGTATCTGTGAGAACTTATAGTAGTTTGGCTTTCAAAATCTTTCATTTTCTACCTGATATAAAACTTCTCAGTATAACTTATTTAATTGACTTATTAATTGTTTGTTTTTGAAATTTATCCCGATTACAAAAATATGTTGTTTTATTATTGATTTATCAACATTATATATATTTTTGTTAGTATAAAAATTTGTTTAAATTTATTAGTATTTGTCTTGTGTACTTAATCAATATATTAGTATTTAAATTTATTATTAGACGAAAACTTTTACACGTGTAATAGAAGAAGTGTTTTAATAATTAACATAATTTATTTTGTCTTGACCGTTTTTCATAATTATAATCTACTTGTAGTTATTAATTTAATTTGTCTCGAATTTTCAAAGTGATCGGATATTATTGTAATTTGTGCCCATCAACCAAACTGTCTTAATTTCATTAAATTTGGATGAGTTCTTTTATTCAATCAAATTATTACGTAAAAAATATTTATTACTTTCGATAAACAATATACTGATTTAGTTTTTTTATTTGATCAAATAAATCATATCGAATTGCACAATTAGTTGAACTTTAAAACTTTGAAAAAGAAACATTGAAATGTAAAGAATTTTTGGTGAGAGGATTGTAAATAGGTGATTTAATTCATAAAATTAATCAAATACCCTCAATTCTTAAGCATTTAATTGTAAAGTAATATTTTCTAATAAGTTTTTTCGTTAAGAAAATATAATATACCCTGATTTATATGTCAGAATATATGATGTGTTACGAGGAATATAAAATAATTTTTTATTTTGAATAATCAATCACTATATATAATATAATATCATATCAAATCAATAATTGTTAGAGTACTATTAATAATTACAAATATAATTATATATATTTTTTAATTATTTATCTAATATTAATGTCCACATATTTTGTATTGGTAATTCAAATCTAAAGAGTACTTAACAAAAATATTGTATCAATATTATATAAACATATATTATAAATGTTTTCTTTTGTTTAAATGCATACATGATCATTAGATATTAAATGCATACATAGAATATTTTTTATTTTAAATTCAAAGACTATTATCTATTTAATAGAATATCTCGATCCTTATTACATTGATATTACATAACCCTAACTAATTAATATTTGAATAATATCCTATATTATAACGATTTAATTTACGCTACAAGCCTGCAAGTGAAATGTATATATACTACCTACAAGTTAGACCCGTAAATTAAATACGTATGCAGCTAGGATTAATTTATAAAATAACAAATTATGAAGCTTATTGTCAAACCTAAGTTCTTATCACTTGAGTTCATAAAAAACAAAAAACAAAAAAAA